>PNEQ01086011.1:0-91564 GCA_003012365.1 Medauroidea extradentata | reverse complement strand
ACCCAAGCATACACGTGGCGAGGAACTACAGTTTTTTCAAGGGTATGTTGGCACGAAACATTTTCGCGAAATACCATCCTCTCGAGGCACGAGTATTTCGCGTATTCATTAGACATCAGCCTAGACGTCACAGCCTTATACACACACTGGTCAAAGTAGAATCTCTAGAGACCGAAAAAATGCATGGGTTCACTGACCTGTAGGCTCCAAGAATATTTGTGAAATCGTGCAGACAGCAGCTGCTTTTAACTGCTCACTGACACACTGAAATGGGTCTGTATTCAGCTACAGTTTTATTATTGACTCGGCTATACTTTCAGGAAGTGTCGAGTAAGTCAACGGCCAATTATGAACGTGATGCAGACCTATATTTGCTGGAACTATTGCTTGCGCCTAAATGAAAACGCGAAATTTTCAGGTCTCTAAGAATATCCATTGGCTTCCAACCATACTAGTGGGTAACACATGTTATTCCCACGAATAATTTTTTTGCAGTGCTCACAGGTGTGTCAAAATAGCTGTCGCCTAGTCACAGAAGTGACAGTCAAGTATAGGTTTTTGACATTGAACCTTACCCAGAACAAATACACGAAATACTCGTATCTGGCTTATACCTATACAAGCGGCCGGCGTGCGACAACCCCACTATTTACTACTTATTTATTACTGACTTTCAGTTGTCAAAAGCTTGTCAAAACAAATGTCGTCAGATCACAGAGATGGCAGTGAAATATAAGTTTTTAGCGTTCAACGTGAGCTAGAATGTACCCTCGAAATTCACGTATCTCTGTGAGTAATTAAAGTTTGCGGCTATATGTATATAGGGTATTCGGAATGAAGTAAGCACTAAAGATTTAACCTATTAAAAAATCACTAACACCGTTAATTTACATAATTTAACATTAACAATAGTTTCCTTGTTCATTGTACGGTCGACAGCGCATCGCTGAATATAGTTCCGTGTATCTTCTCATTTAGATGCAGCAATACTGAAATAAAATTAATGTGCCATATTTGTGTTCTATATAATTAATTAACTTTTTGTTATCGAACTGCATAGGTTCCTACCGACTGTGTAATTTATCTTACATGCGCAAACGTCAAGTGACGTGTCCAGACAGGTCATGCATTTCACGTCGCTAGCGGCTACGCGCGGAGAGATACGAATTGGCTGACACTAGAAATTCAGCGGGGCTATTTTGAGTGCTCTCTTTATCCCGAACCGACTGTACTTATGGTTATCAGTAAAGACTGGAAAATTTCGCATATTCATTTCAGAACAAGAAAGAATCTAAAACTGGTTCTTACATGATGTTCTGCTATTGGGCGGTGAATTATTAAACCCTCTCTGGAAGACAATAGAACAAACAACAAAGCTCAGTTACAGAGTTCGATTGCAACAGCAGCCAACGAAGAAACGGAAGTGACTCAATAATACCTTTGAATATAATACACAGGTCCACGAATTTTAGCCTAAACGACGTTGAACTCGCGAAATTTTCGTGTCCTTATTGATCAGTAATGGGTAGGTAGTTGCAAATATGAAGTATTATAAATGTATTATTAATACGTAGGCCTATGTGTTTTTGATTTTTTAAAATTAACACTCGCAAAATGTTTAACTTAAATTAAGTTGGAGAAAACGCGTGTTTTATTCAATGATTCTTGAAGTATTTTTTTTAAATAACGTAAAATGTATATAAAAAAGTATTTGCCTCGAAGGGTTTTAAAACTATAGCCATATTTTTGCCACAGGTCGGATATTTTCTGTGACACGTTCATAGACAATAAAATATGTATGTAACTATTATGGTTCGTCTTTTTTGCGGCTGTGGTTGACAGGATGTATAGCGTCTGTCGAGAAATTTGTTATTATTGGCAATAATTAGCCTAAGTGCCTCCTATATATTTTTTTTGTGAATAAATGGCTTCTGGGGTTTACAAAAAGAGGGAGTTGGTTTACGTCTCCACGGAACCGCAGGCTTGCTTCAAGATGATTGCATGTTGCTGTCCTTTTTCCACGGCAACTGTGGGCGAGATTAAAATATTGCATTGGCTCGCGTGCCCTAGGGGCGGAGATCCGGACTGGACACGGTTACGCAGGAAATGTCAAGGTTGCGGCAGAAGCCTAGCGTGTGTTGCCGTTGTTGTTATTCAATGCTGTCCGCCATGACGTGTGGGTGTATCAGCTTCGATTGCGCGCCGCTAGGTGGCAGGTCGTGCTGTGGCACTCGCGCGCCTGGCGGGCTCGGGCCAAACTACTTGTGACAACAGCAGTAAATATGCAGGATGTCTACTAGGTCACGAAAAACCCGGAAAAGACACGGTTTCTGAAAAAGGTCACGAAAGTCCCAAAATAGTCAATAATTTTAAGTATATTTTGGTATGAGTAACGAAAATTATTCCCAGGTGTTTGATTCTCACCGAGTCATTTGTCAGACGTGCATTTTTACACTATTATTTCTTGTGCTTTGTGCATGTAAAATAATTAATTAGTTTGCAAATTACTTATCATAGTCATCTTCATAAAGGCAACTTCAATCTAAGTGCAGTCGGCAGCCTTTGATATAGTTATTTTTTTTGCATCCGTAATATATTTTCAATACACAATAGTACAAAGATATTGGACAAGTCATAATGATTACATAATAAATATAAAACTTCAACGATTACACATGTTTATACAGGCATTACTGTCTCATATGGTATATGAATTCATCTTGAATCTTCGTCGGCTCCTTCTGTACGCCAACTCTATAAATTCTTTGTTTTGGAAATCTGAAACAGAAAACAGGAAAGAGAGGCAGAAGAAAAAAAAAAGAGAGGAAATTTGTGCAGTGTGTGACAATATGTGGTCTTTCTAATGTTTATGGTTAAAATATTCTTCCATGGAGTAGAACGCTTGTTCTTCAAGAAAATCATTTAGCTGTTTTTTTTAAAGAGCTTTGGATTTGAGGAGAACATTTCTTGAAGGTTTCTGGGAAGTTTATTAAAAATGATGCTACTGGAGTAGGAAGGCTCTTTTTGTACCTGTTTTTGATTTAGAGATGGCATGTTGTGTTTGTGGAGTAGTTCATTTTTCTGGAAATTATTATTGGTTTTGGACATGAATGAGAGTATTGAATACATATATACTCATGCGGGAGGGGTCTACAAGAATCTGTTTTTTACCGTTCATGACTCTGATAGATCTTTTTTGCATATGAAACACTTTTCTACTGACAATTATGCCATATGTCATGATATAATGAAAGTATGCATAATAAACCGTTTTTACTGTGTCTTTGTTTTAAGATAACGACAATATTGCGTAAAGCGAAACACGCAGAACGGAGTTTTGGTAAAATATATTCAATATGAGATTTCCAGTTTATTAAAGTATATATTTGTAGTCCTAAAAATTTAGTTACAGTTGATTCATTAATTTTCCCGCATTTCTGACAATATTAATGTCTGTTGTTTGCTGTTCTTAGTTAAAATATGCATTATATGTGTTTTTTTCCAAGGTTAAGATTTAATTTGTTTGCAGAGAACCATGACTCCAAATTTTGTGAAAGTAGTGTTTGCTAGCATTCTAAGATCATCTATTGACTCTCCAGACACTGTGATGCTGGTGTCATCTGCAAATAACATGGGTGTAGTTCTGGGGTTCAAGGAATAGGAAGGTCATATATGTATGCCAGGAATAGTAATGGGCCTAAGATTGAGCCTTGTGGTACGCCATAGTTTATTTTACCAGTTTTGAGTAAAAAGAAGATGTTTTATCTTTGACGTGTACTTGTTACTGTCTCCCTGAAAGGTATGTTTGTTAGTTATATCAGTGACTCCATAAAATTTTTGTTTGTCTGTGAGCAAGTTATGGTTTACACAATCAATTGCTTTTGTTGTAAGGTCACAGCAAATTCCAATAGTTGGCAACCTTTTATCTAATGCGTTAAAAATGGTACTAATCAGTTTGAAAACTGCATAATTTGTTGAAGTGTTTTTCCGAAAACCATACTGGGAATATGATAAGATATTGAAATTCTCAAAATGTAATAATCTTACGTAAATTAATTTTTCAATTACTTTCGAAAATGCAGTGAGCAGGGAGACTGGCCTGTAATTAGCTGCACACATACGGTCACCTTTCTTAAAAATTGGGGTAACCATTGCCCATTTAAGTCTTGTCTGGAAACAAACCTGTTTTGTGAATGGCATTACAAATGTGACTCTCAGTGGAGGCACTTAATTCGAAAGCACACTGTTTTTAATAATTTACAGCTAACACCATCATATCCGCTCGATAATTTTGGTTGTAGTGAATTTATTGTTCTTTCTACTTCTTTAGGTGTTGTATATGTTAGGGTCACAGCAGGATATTCTGTACCTTGAAGGACTGGGATGGATGTTATACTGGGTTTAGTGGCTTTGTCAAGCATTTCATTTACTGCATTTAAATTAAATACATCTGCGATTATTTTAAGGTCTCCTGATACAAAATAACCAACCTTTAGTTTTAAAACTGAACATGGCTCTTTCACTTTCCCTGTTGTGTATTTTATAACATTTCATGTTGTTTTTATTTTATTTTCAGAGTTTTGAATAGAATTGTTGAAGTATTTATATTTTGCGCATTTTATCACATAAGGGTACTTACAGTATTTCTTGTAGTGGTTCATTAAATTTTGATTTCTAGTAGCAGCCTTGTACAAGTTTCTTTTATTTTCACAAAAAATCTTTATTCCTTTTGTAGTGCTGTGGTGTGTTAACCTAGATGGATTTTTTTTTTTTTTCGAAAAGTAAGAGAACTTGATTTATAAAAGTGTTAGAAACTTTAAATTTGTTTCGTTACTTGTAAGCATTGGTGACCACTGATCCCTAAGTATATTATCTTTGAATTTTATGATGTTTTCTAATGAAAAATGTTTTGTTTTCTTATAGTGATCACTTTTAGAAGGTATACTGATAGTAGTCATGATCAATACTTGTGCATCATGATCTGATAGTCAATTTACAACGGGAAGGCACCTATACGTTTTATCTAAGTTGCTTTCAACAAACATTTTATCAATAGCTGTTTGAGAGGTCCTTTCTATTCTAGTGGCAAAGTTAACTGTGTACTTCAGATTGAAAGTGTCAAGTAAATTATTTAGTTCAGTTTACCTGTTGCTTTCTATTAAGTAATCAATATTAAAATCACCGCACAAAATAATTTCTGTGTTACGTCGGTAGACCAATTTTAGATTACGTTCAAGTAATTTCAAGAAGTTGCCTGATAGAGCTCTGTATATGTTCATAATCACCACTTTTTTTACCACTTTCAGTTGTTATACAGACACTACTACACTCAAAAGTTTGGTCTTCACATTTGATATGTGTATCACTTTTATAACTAATACTAGCATTATCTTTTATAAAAATACGTGTGCCTCCTTTAGCCATACTAGATCTACAATAGATAGCATCGAGGGAATAACCAGGAATTTTAATTTTCTTAGCGGAAGGCTCTGTTAAATTAGTTTCTGTCAAACATAATATTTGTATATCCAGGCTATAATTCTGAAGACAATTGGTCAAGGTATATTGAGAGTTCATATATTTTGCTATTGACACCCCTGTTATTTTTATGATAAAAACACATCTGTTTTGTTTTATTTTTTATCACTTTATTAGTACATGATAGTATGATAAAACAAACAAACTGAAATTGCTACACACTTATCGATAGTTGGCGGGAAAAATTTGGAAGTTGTCGGTCGTGGTATGCATGCTTGTTATAAAGTTATTATTTATGTTTGAACCGTTTATAAAAAAAGTCACTTAAAAGTCAGTAAATTTTATTTTTAAAGCCCAGTAGACACCCTGAGGTATTTACACAATTAAGGTGTTTGGGTGGACGTATTTAGTACGTTAGAAACCACAAAACAAGTAAGGCAGGGTAAAGAACCAAACTCAATGCTATTTTTGAGACCCTTTATATATAAGCAGGGATAGGAAATTTCTTGAAAAGATTTTTGCAGCACTTTGTTTCAGCGCCTTACGTGCGGACCTGCATCCCGGCTTTGTGGTCAGTGATTGGATGCTGTAACACCCGCGTCTGGAGGTAAAACCCGCAAATCACAGACGTGATGTGTCGCAGTTATCCATGTACTTACTGACACAGTCAAATTAATAACAACTCTGCACAAAAACACTCTGTCAATAGCCATGCAGTTCAGCTGCAGGTGTGCACTGAAACAAAGTGAGGCAACAATCTTTTTCTCCGAAAATTCCCTTCCCTATATTATATAAGGCAGAAATTTATTGCCAACCTGACAGCGCAAAATTATTCCGTTTCCAATTTTTTAATAAAATTGCTATTGTTACTAAAAATACAGTCCACTGTTTTTTTTTCTTTTAACGTGTTTCAACAAATTTATGTATTAATTATGGTAAACGAAAAATTTAGCAACTAAATACAATTAAAGGTGCGGAATTAATGGGTTGGATATCATGTTAATTACATGCATTATTTTATTAGGCTTTTAAAAGAGAATTTAAAATTATCATTACGCAAGAAAATAACTAATGCATATTTTTAGCTACATAAACAAGTACATGTAGGCCCCTAATTAATAGAGGCACAATTATTTCGCGTATTGATTCTAGGTCAGGTTGAATGCCAACAATGTATACTTCACTCCTCCTTCTGTGATTAGACGACACCTGTTTTAACACATATTTGACGAATGCAAGCCAGTGATAAATAAGGAAACAAGTCGTGGTGGTAACATGTGTTACGGTTAGAAGCCAATAGATACTTGACTTTGGCCAGTGTGTGTATAGGTATGAGAAGTCTAGGCTGTTACCAGATGAATACGCGAAATACTCGTGCCTCTACTAATTAGTAATTAGTTAAACATATCCTCTCTCATAAATTATACCTACACGCAAATTAAAAATACGCTCGTTACAAACATGAATCACTATCTGGCCTACAGTGATTTTCATCGTATTATTTTTATATTTGTACCGGATATATTTTTCTTATTTTAGACAAAAATTGTGACTAAACCTTGCTCTTACAAAATGTTTGTAGCTGTCATAGTTTTTGCATAATGACTCGTAAACGCTAAAATTAACATTTTACGGTTAAAACCACTAAAACCAACTGACATACCAAACTTAAATAAAATAGTTTTGTATTAAAAAAATTGTTGCAATTTTTAAAATGTTCATTTCAAAATTCAGCATTTTTATTTAAATTCAAAAGTATTAAGTGCCTTTAATTTCAAAAGTTTATATATTTACGAAATAGTATTAGTTTTGTAGATGCTATTTGTGAGCATATTCTCCTTTTACGAAACAATTTTAGCTTGCATAGTTTTCTCAAAACGGTATATCAAAGCCAAAATTTTCATGTTAACGCTGCCATACAAATAGTGAAAACCAGTTGACTTCCATAAACGAAATAATTCACAGTGAAATAACATGCTATGAGCTACGTAACCATTCATTAGAAAAACTCATAGTGAACATCATTTGTATTTAAAACATATCTTTTTTTAAGGTTCAAACTATTTTATGTGAGTTTATAAATGTTTCATTACGTAGATCATATCATGTTATTTCACTGTGAATTATTTCATTTGAAAAGTCAGAACATATATTTTTTTAAGGTTCAAACTATTTTATGTGAGTTTATAAATGTTTCATTGCGTAGATCATAGCATGTTATTTCACTGTGAATTATTTCATTTGAAAAGTCAGTTTGTTTTCATTATTTGTATGGCAGCGTAAGATGCAAATTTCAACTTTTGACGCACCGTTGTGAGAAAAGTTTGAGATCTAAAATTGTTTTGTAAGAGTAAACTTTACTCACAAGTTTCGTCTACAAAACTAATACCAAGGTACCTGTACCGAATATGGCCCAGTTCTCAATATGGCCCACTAGTCGTCATTGTGTAGTAATGCTGAGATCTATGTATGGGATCGATACACACTAGTCTCCAGTATGAACATACACCATCCATAAATATCTACCGTACATCATCCATGTGTTATATTAATAACATAATTAACAACTTAGGCACACATGATTTGTGAACCTTAAGCGGGCCACATTCGGTACAGGTACCTTATTTCATGATAATATAAAATAATAATTTTATACCACTTGAATGAACACTTAAGAAGTAAGCAGCAGAGTCGCAAACATTGAGCGTAGTGAATAGCGAGGTTACTGCCTAAGTACAGTCAATAGAACACATTTAAAATTTTTAAGTTTCGGTTGCGAATGAGACCCAGAAATAATACATTAGTTGAGGGAATAATAATAGGAAGGAGACTTGTGAAAGGTGCTTCTGTGGTATTTACAATATAAAACTCTCATCACGTAACACATTACATTTCTTTTCCTTCACGTTATCCATTCTGGTGTGTATTGTAGGTTACGCAAGATGGCGGTTATGGGATGTACCTATTACAAACGGCCTTATTGGAATATCAACCTTTTCTATGATTGTTTGAACTTGGGCTCTGAAGCGTCGGAAAAATTGGGAAAATAACAGGGAAAAAATGTTTTTTTTTCCTTTGATGTGAAAATGGGAAAATCTTGATTTTTTCATCATATTTAAAAACTACAGAAAATTTAAAAAATACAGTTTCTGAATTACGAATCTGGATGGTACATGTATTTACATTCGGGCCTATCTGCCAATACACATAGTAGCCTACTACGAAAATGAAATAACCAGTAAATGTAACATGAAACTTGGTACAGAAAAATAAACAGTATGCACACGAATTAACCTGAAATAGTTATTCATACTCATTCATTCCCAACTTACACTCTGTCAGGGAAGCAGTTTCAGTTACGACAAAAAAAAACTTTGTAGTTCAAATTCACAAGTAACGTATTAAGATAAGTATTAATTATTAGGGCCCGGTAGTTTTCGCGAAAAGATTTTTGCAGCACTTTGTTTCAGTGCCTTGCGTGCGCACCTGCAGCTTGGCTTTGTGATCAGTGATTGGATGTCATAACACCAAGTGTCTGGAGGTTAAACCCGCAAATCACGGACGAGATGTGTGGCAGTTATCCGTGTACTGATTGGCACAGTCAAATGAATAACGACCCTGCACAAAAGTTGAGCTGCTGGTGTGCACGTAAGGCACTGAAACAAAGTGGGGCAAAAATCTTTTCGCGAAAACTACCGGGCCCTATTAATTATCTTGCTGCTTGCGTCAACTGGCTAAATGGTGAACTTTGGTGTTGTTTTACATTTATCAACTTTATGATTTGACGTTTTCTTCTTGTGAAACTTCCAATTCTATGATATTTCCACTTTCCTACACCTTGCTAGTGAGTAAACGTTCAGAATGAATCAGACAGGCCAATTCTCCACTTTCTCTTTATTTTATTGACCTTATATAAGTTACTATTTATTATTTAGTCACCACATGTTTAGTATGATTTCACAATGATTTTAAAAAAATGTTTTCCAATTTTTCAAGGAAAAAAACATGATTTTTTTCTTGGTTTTTTCCCCCTTACACCATTTTTTCCGGAAATTTTAGAACCCTAGTTTGAACTTAGACGATTAGGCACTGTCAAACCTAAGCATTGAGCAGAATTTGTTCAATTGTGTATGCTTCGGTTTAAAACAATTTGATGGATAAAAAGTGTAAGTTTTTGTTAAGAGTAAACCCCTGTAGGGCGCTGCCGACCTGCGCGTTAGAGGCTCAGATGCGACGGAGCTATACGGGCGACCGTGAAGAGCCAATCAAATGCCGCATCGCCTCAACGAGCCAATCGTTGAACTAGCGTGCAAGATTTTCGCCTATCCATTTTCGCTACGGGACTTGAAGCAGTGAGCATATAATTGTTGGTGCTAAGTCCGTAGCAAAGTTCAGTGCACCTTTATATTTGAGTTTCACATACATCCGGTTAGTACGTAAGTACAACAGCAGACTGAGTGACGTTTTTAGCCAAGGCGGGGGGATGGGGGGTTAGATACAGTTACAAACTGTGTGTTTTATGATAATGGTGTCGCAATATTAACATTCCGTCCTATTCCTAAGTGTGTTTTCTTTTCGTATATTGGCACACAATGGGTCCATGTATAGTTTCGTGAAAAAATTTATTTACACTCTAAATATGAATTTGTTAATATTCGCTGATTCACGATGATGGATGGAGCAGTTTCAATTATTTAAATCAGTGAAAATAGTAACTGTTTAATTAGTGAATATTCACTGATTTCTTTTAAGAGTGCCAAAACCTCACAAGTGAATAAATGAATATTCACAGTTTTTTTTTCTCAGTTGTTTTCAAAGAACAGTTTTCATTTATTGAATCAGTGAAAAATTACTGGAAAGTCTGTGGACATTCACTAATTAACTTGTGGAATGTTAGCACTCTTTATCGGAATCGGTGAATAGTCGCCGATTTCACAGTGGTTTCTAACTGATTAAATGTGTTGAAACTGCTCCATCCATCGACGTGAATAAGTGAATATTCACTCATTGAGATTTACAGTACAGTATATGAACACAATGCAACGCATTTGAATCGCGAGGTAGGCGTGGGTGGCTCTATCTATGGAAATGTATGGCAGGTTAATGAAGTCGCTGTTTTGGACATCACATTATGACTACCGCCTGTTTAATTAAGGTTGTTCACGTGGCAGAAACTCATTATTTTATATTTGTACGACTTTGTGTTCGTTTTATAGACGTTACTTGTGACTACATTTCCCATGTGTAACATTTTCTACCTCGCATAGTTTTCCCATAGCGTCATGTCAAAGTCAGAATTTGGAAGTTACGGGAACATAGGAATAACAAAAAACCAAGTGACTTAGCCGAATGAAATAATTTACACTGAAATTAGATATTATGTGCCACATGCTAAAATATTTAAAAATACACAACACAATTGTTTTGTCTATTTTAAAAATTACCGTAAATGAAGTAAACTGTCATCATTTTCAGATTATTTCAAAAAGTACAAATGAATTTCATTGTGCGTTTTTAAACCTTTTAGCATACAACCTGTAACATCTTATTTCAGGGTAAATTATTTCGTTCCGCTAAGTCACTTGCTTTTTGTTATTCCTATCTTCCCGTAACTTGCAAATTATCAGTTTGATACGGCGTTATGAGAAAACAATGAGAGCTAAAAAATAATTATAAGAGATAATGTTGTCACAAGTAACGTCTGTAAAACTAACGCTACGTCGCACAAATATAAAATTACGAATGTCTGCACGTGAACGGCCTTAAGGACGTTGGACCAGTAAAAATTCAAAATTTTATATTTGTGACAAACACTTTTCAACGTTTGCACATCAGATAAAATGTAATTTCCCCAGTTAAAAAAAAATAGGGCCCATAGTTTTAGCATAATCACCTATCAAAGTCACAAAATGGCAGTTGCGGTGTAACCAAAATAATAAAAATTAATTAACTTGCAGAAACAAGATAATTCACAGCGATGCTTAATGATGTGAACTACTTCAAGACACTTTTGTAAACACAAAGCGATATATTTTTGTATTTTTCAAAAATTGGTGAAAATGAGTAAATGTTTGCATAATTTTGACTTTCGACTACTACTGAAATATTCAAAACTAACTTTTGTCAAACATGTCATGAAATGCATTGATACGCTGACTTTCAGTTCCCGTAATTTTGAATTCATTAGTTAATTACTTTTTTTTTATTTTGGCTGCACCGTAATGGCCATTTTGTGACTTTGATGAGTGATTTTGCAAATACTATGGGACCCAATTTTTTTTTATTTGGGGAAATGACGTGTTATCTGATGTGCAAAAGCTGAACGGTGTTTGGCACAAATATGAAAAAATGAAATTTTACGGGTCCAACGCCCTTAACCAATCGTAGTACGATAATTTCTTAATATCGCAATAATATTAAGTTCGTAATTAATGCTCTGGTCTAAGTAAATGTATAGCCAGTCAATTTTGTTAGTTACATAGCTTATTTGCTTACACTCTTGAGAGGTTTTAATTATTTAAGCTTGCATTAACACGAATGCCCATAACCCTAAAGTATGACATTCAAAACGATGGCTTCAGCAGCATCGCAACAAGCCATCTATCTTCTCACTATGTTTCGCAGCGTTGTCAGTAACAGTCTTTCTTGTATTAACTATGGCAGGCCCACTACTACTCGAGTTAATTTTATGTAGGGACTACACATTTGTAGAGACATGTGAAATTCGCGTAACCATTTGGTAGCAGACTGAACTTCACTTCCCTATACACAACAGAGCATAATCCGCTATTCAATTGGCCACGAACTTTTATGTGTTGTCATTTACGTGTGTTACGTCTTTACAGATATTGGCCTCTCTACCGAGTAAGCATTCTCCGCGGCAGTAACAACGTCGAACGTGCCTATAGTCACTTGGAGTCTAGTCAACTGACAGAAAATAACGCAAAATTTGCATGTCTCAACTCATTTGTATTCTGATAGTGACAGTACAGCAGGACTGTTTTTCTTTGATTTTTCAATGTGTCAGATTCGTATCAACAACAGTTAGAATGTTCGGAGAGTATGTTATGGATGTTAGTAATTTATTAGAATGTACGTTGTTGTTGCGTGTGCCGCGTTTATAGTCTAGTCTCAAGAACGAGTGCACTTTTTTTCTGCAGATCACAAGTGACATTTTAGAAACTACATTTTTTCCAGTGAAGTACAAGTGCCAGTGAAGGTAAAATGATGATGAAATGTCAGGAAATGCGTGATACAAAATGGTGATTTATAAATAACCACGTAACATCATGTCCGACCGCTTGCCTCAGTGGTTAAGAGTTCGTGGCTGCTGGGCTAAAGGTCCTGGATTATATTCCGGACCGGGGAGGTCAGTGTTTACAGTAGCTTCTCTGGGTTCAGGACTGGGTGTTGTATTGTCCCCTTATCATATTGCGTAACACAGTGATGAACCACCACAGAATCACCTCGTCTAGTCTACCTCAGTCAGAGGACGTCTTGGTTTTCATCATCTGGTACTCTCCGTGGTTCTAAACATGCATTCGTGCATAACACCCATCATCACATAACACAATGACAACTTAAGTACACTGGTTCGTGGGATAGATTATAGTTTTATCGTTCCTGTCTCCTACAGTAAAGAGGAACTTCTTTGGCCTAGTACAGTTTTGTGTGACAGAATAACACGTTATTATATATGATGGTATATCGCAAAAATGTTTAGTGCCAACATACCCTTGAAAACAGTGAGGCTTCTTGCGACATGTATGATTGGGTGTTATACATCTGACATAACGAATATGTCTGCAGATCAATAACAGGCATCATACATTACAATAGCGGGATTCTTAGTGGCTCAGTTAAATAGGGTAACAGTTCTATATGTACAATGGAAAGCCAGTAATATTTAACGAGCTGAACGTGCGTTGAAACCCAGCAAACAGTCAAATTTTCCCGCAATAAACCATCATCTCTTACACTTGATCAACAGATGGTCTCCGACGTGTGTCAGTTTACACGTTAAGGTGGGTTTGCAGTTAATAAAATAACTGTAAGCCTAGAACATATGACGTACGCACACGTATTCGCACATGTATTCGAACCTTCTGACCCACAAGTTCTGAAACTGACATAGGAAATTGTTATATTCAGGGACCCCTATTTTTCGCGAAAAGAATTTTGCCCCACTTTGTTTCAGTGCCTTACGTGCACATCTGGAATTTTGCTTCATTGTTATTGGTAGCATGTCTATGTGAAGAGCCGTATCTTAGTTGACTGAGCCAATTACAATAACGTTCCTGCAACAACACACGTCTGTGATTTGCCGGTAGAATGCCAAGGCTCGTGAGAGTTAAAATGTCCAATCACAGACCACGAAGCAGAACTGATGTGTACGTAAGGCACGGAAACAAAATAAGCAAAATTCTTTTCGCCAAAAACAGGGGTCCCTAGTAATATTTCATTTCTTGTGCGGACGCATAGGGCAGCATCCAATCAGAACGAAGGAATCACTGTCCGCCATGTTGCTTTAATCTCCGAGATATACGGCAATAAAACAAAATGATAATAAGAAATTGTTATGTTAAAAACTATGTTTCTTTCTATATTGTAATGTTTTACACTTTATAATATTTTGTTAGGGCTTTGTTACTGTGTTTCCTATTACCTCCAAATACGATTTCACATCGAGTGTGTTAATGCCCTTCGGATGTGTTCCATACAGTGCCGTAAAGGATGCTTCAGATTCACCAACAAATTATGTCTTGTTCTTATGTTCTTCAGTTGTGAACCAATCCTTAGGGCTTGGTTCACAAAACAAACATAAGCACACGACGTATCACACTCCAGTAATAATTCAATTGTAAATTATTTATTTTGCACTGTAGTGTTTAGCCAGTGGTACTTTTTCGAGAAGTCTAAAGCATTCGTTGCTATATGGAATAGAGCTGAAGGCTGTTTGAACAGACTCGTACAAAAAAAAAAAAAACACTATGTAAAACATTAAGTTCAGTATAGAAACACAGTTGTAACACTAAAATTGCATGTTCTCGCTTTGTTTTATTTATGGGTATTTCGGAGGTTAAACCAACGGACATTCCATAAATCCTTTGCTCTGATTGGTTGCTGTCCTACGCATCCTCCCAAGAAATGGTACATTACAATTTCGTATGTTAGCATCTCTATGCACACGACCGATTTTCAACAGTTACGAATTACTTAGGTTCAAATACGCAGAAATCAGTCCTTTTGCGTGTAACCTATTTACAACGCTTACTGTTACTTTATCCAGGGCAGGATCTGCAAATATTTAAATTTGGAGGGGAGGGGGGGCGGCAAAGTGATTCCCCCCGACCCCAACTTGTTCTCAATATTTAAGAGTGAAATTAATTCGAACCTGCAGGATTTGCCGCCCAGGGCGCATGATCTCACCCTGATTTTATGAACTGTGAAGCCATCTTTACAATGTAGTCGGCGCGGGCGCTTGGATGCACACGAGCGGAGCCGAAGACACACGGTGACGGCCGAGGCGGGCGTGCCCCGACCTTGTGGACACGGGCGGACTCCCACGAGCACGACGGCGCCCGACTGGCTAGTTGCTAGCGTCGCCGCCCGGTCTGGCGTCCCGCCTCACTGGGAAGTACGTAACCTCTCCTTCCCCATCCCGTTCTATACCACGTGTCTGCTTGCGCAGTTCCGTCTTGGCGCAACACTGGCACATAGCCACCGCCTCTAGCCTGCATTCCCCTCATTCTGCATTAGTTTACATTTCATTGCGCCGTATACTCTCCAATTATGATTACATATTAAATTTTCTACTAAAATCATGTGCTGTAGTCAAGGTTGACTTTGAACACGTGGGGTGATATCGGAACACAATAAACACGTGGGGTGATATCGGAACACTTTTGTTCTATATTTATTTTCCACAGTTGCCAACTGTGAGCAAATATTAATGAATAATTACCACACGTAAATTTCTTTTTTTTCTCTTGGCTACTTCATGAGTTTTTTTGGAACAAAGAGTTATTAGTATTACTAAAAGAAAAATAAGTAAACAGTGGCATTCTGTGTGTTTCCATAATAGAAAATCTGCATCTCTGAAATAAAGGTTTCTAATAATTTTCACCGTCATTAAATATAAATAGGGTTGCTCGAATATGTGTTTCTCTTGTTGTCTAACTATAAGGGTCAAGATATTTTACGTTTATTTTGTCGAAAAGGGTTCATTTAAGGGTATTGTAGTAATGCAGCCAATTTTGTTACTCGAAGCCTCCTGCTACGAACTGAGTGATTTAAGGGTGTTCACGTGGCAAAAAAAAAATCGTAATATTATATTTGCACGGCGCTTTCATTTTCCACTTGTGAACTTTATTTTTAACTCTCGTAGTTTTCCCATAGTGACATGACAGAGTCAAAATTTGCAAGTTACGGGAACATGGTAATAACAAAAACCAAGTGTCTAACTAGAATGAAATAATTTACACTGAAATGAGATATTATGGGCAATATGCTAAAATATTTTAAAACACACAGTAAGATTCCTTTCTACTTTATAAAAAATTTGAAAACTATGACGATTTATTTCATTTGTGGAAATTAAAAAAAAAAAATACAAAAGGACTGTTGTGTGTTTTTAAATATTTTAGCATATTGCCTGTAATATCTCATTTCAGTGTAAATTATTTCATTCTTGTAAGACATTTGGTTTTTGTTACTACTGTGTTCTCGTAACTTGCGAATTCTGACTTTGGCATGCTGCTATGGAAAAACTATGAGAGCTAAAAAATTGTTACAAGTGGGAAAAGTAGTTACAATTAACGTCTATAAATTTAACAGTATGTCGTGGAAATATATAAAAATATGAATTTTTGCCGCGTGAACACCCTTAAGGTGGCCGCCTGGGTGGAGATATTTTGAATGTTGGAGGTCTAGAAATACTGTAGCTGTAAGGACGACACAGCAGGCACAGCACACCTAACCCTAACCTCTAGACGCAAGTCACAGAACCGGCGCGCAGTATTCTCGTCGACAACTATCCTCTATGAGACATTCATTGGCGACCCTATCATTTTACGACGTATTATACCCGCCTGTACCTTTCAAAACATTATGTGCCGCGATGTACATACCTTAAAAAAGGCCGTTAAAACACATATTTTCGTCATTTTCGGCCGCTAGAAAATATGCTTTAAGGCCATGCTCTTCAGTTTTTACTGTTTTTGCTATAATTTTATTTTCAAACTTAAACAAAAACTTTTATAAAAATCGGTTTGGCAGTTTTTACATATTTTTTCCTAATGATAGCTAGTTTTTCTGAAGCAAGAAATTATACGTATTCTACTAAAAAGTAAATCACCCAAAATTTCGTTAGTTACATAATTAGTTAAAACCGTAGACTATTTACTAATTTGAAAAAATCAGCCAACATGAAGAAGACTATATTAAAGAAAACTGCCAGACAAATTTTTTATTTCTTCTCTCGTTTGGGCTTTAAAATTTATATCGTTAAAAATGTAGAAGCTAGAGAGCATTGCCTTAAGGGTGTTCAAGTGCGATGAAGTCATAATTTTATATCTTTATGAAGTAGTGTAAGTTTTGTAGACGACTCTTGAGAGTGCAATTTCCTCTTACAAAACAATTTTAGCTCCCATAGTTTTCTCATAACGGTGCGACAAAGTCAAAATTTTTCTTGTTCTGCTGCCATGCAAATAGTGAAAACCAACTGACCTACATAAACAAAATAATTCACTGTGATATAACATCCCACGAGCTATGTAATAAAGGATTTAAAAGATCATAACGTAATATTTTGAATTTTTTAAAACATCGCAAAAATATAAGAAAAAATTTGAACATTCAGATTTGTTTTTAAATACAAAAATTGTTTACGGGATTTTTAAAAAATGTTTCACTACGTAGCCCGTCATATGTTATTTCACTGTGAATTATTTCACTTGAGTAATTCAGTTGGTTTTCACTATTTGCATGGCAGCAGAACATGCCAATTTTGGCTTTGACGCACCGTTATGAGAAAATTATGCGAGTTAAAATTGTTTCGTAAGAGGAAAATGTACTCACAAGTATCGTGTACAAAACTAACAATATATCATACAAATATAAAATTATGGTTTTATCGCATTTGGACACCCTTAATGTGTAGTGGTGAACCTGAAATTGATATTCAGACTTGTAACTTTCTTTAATGCTATTCATAAACACGTATTACTTATGCACGATGAGCAGTTTTCGAATTAACCTGTAACGGCCGAAGATCTGCACACGCTCGGCTGCCTGGGCAGGCGGCCACCTTAATAGCAATGAAATGCAATGGTAAAAAAATTCTAGGCTAGAAAGGAAAAGTTTTGACCAACCTAATTATATATTGGAAACCATTTTCCCTTAGGTTGCAAATTTGCCGTTATTAAACCGCACCCGGGAATAATTCATTATTATTTATTTTCCTATCATATATGTATGTATGCATGTGTGTATGTATATATGTATATATATAGAGCAGCTGTGGCTTTGGGACATTGCAATAATTTTTTTTAAGTATTAAGAACTTTATAATTGGATAAATTCCGAATAAATATCTTCTTGACATATTTAATTAATATTTGCTCAAAAACAGACAATAATGGAAAATAAATTATTGTATATAAAAAATCCCAAAATGTCCCCTAACGTGTCCAAAGTAGACCTCGCATTTGTTATTGTTGTAGAGAGATCAATTTTCGTCATACATTTAAACATATTTTTCGTGCCTGCTATAGCATGTTGATTTCTTCGGCTGTGACATATTTAGTCGCAGAATCAGTTGAAATATAAAGTCAACCGTAAATAAATTTCAATCATACAAATTATTGCAATAACCGAAATGTAATTGAGATTTATTGCTGTAAATTTTAACAGTTACAGATAAATTAACGGTGAAACGAATACCGGTATAGGCCTATTCTGTATAAAATGACTACGGAGGTAATTATGTCATTGCGTACTAATAATCTCGCAAGTACAAAAACCTACTGAACAAAAATAATGAAGTATGAATGAATGAAGAAATCATGGCATCTGTGTTTAGCGCTGGCGAGTATGACGTAATGAATGGAGCAGCGCCGGAATGAAAGGGCCGGCATCGTCCGCAACGTTTTCCACATGCGAAAAATCCGAGATCGATCCCATCGGGAATCGAGCCTGGATCGCCTTTGTGAGGCGCGAGTGCTCTAACCACTGCGCCCACCGCGGCCCCTAGTACAGTCATGAAGTATTTCAATAATTTATAGTAGTTACAGTTCGTTCAAAGATACTGAGACAAACATTTAAATGCGTTGTGACACTGGGTCACTTCGCACGAGAGTGAGTGAATAAATAATGTGTTGGGACGTATAGGTTGTTTACGATAAACTGAGCTTTGAAGATCACCGTGTCTACAATTATATATGGAAAATATTACTTATTGTGACTTCAGACGTTAACTTTAAGTGCACTCAAATCTATGCAATTTAGCTGTTACTCAGTCTAAGATTAATTCTACTACAGGTTAGAAAGATGAAGTGTTAAAAAGTTTGGCACAGGGAAGATTTTTGCCGCTTGAGTGCCGGTGTCAGGAATTGGGGCAAACTGACCAATCACAGAGCTTTCCTAAATTTTAAGTTAAATATAGTTGATAATTCAAAATGCGAAATTGGTTTCTTTTCACTTTAAAACAGCAGCGAAACTAGCGGCAGAAATATTCCCTGTGCCAAGCTCTCTCATAAGAAAACACATTTTCTTTCTTACCTGTAGTAGGGTTATCCTAGTTTAGGTTGTTTTGTTTGTATAATAAATTTGCAGGAAACTTATAAATCATGGGAAAAGAAAGTAACTAGGATTACAAAAAGTGGTCATTTTTTCCGGAACCACCTATAGACAGAATAAAATATTAGTTCCGCATTGGAGTGGCTTTGGAAAGAGGAACATCAATGCTGCGACCTTCACCTCGCAAGGTCGCCAGGACTGTTCCGGGAATTATTTACTTGCAGTGCTTGCACGCTACCAATCTGTACAGTAGGGAAGAAGCGGCACGGCAGGTCCGGGTAAGAGAAAACTAGTATTTTATTTTATTATCTAATTGAAATATCATTTAGTCTTTGATGACTTGTCATTACAGTTAATAAAACATACATATATTTAGACTAACATGAAAGTAGTTTTGGCATGTGCCTTGTTATTATATACTAAGCCTCTACTATGTAATATTGTATAACATCTTACAATGCATAGTATTAGTTTGTTTCATCGTATTACACTGGCTGTCCACCCTCGGCTTTGCCCGCATTTGATACTAATTGTAAAAACATAAATGTCGTACTACACTACACATAGGTAAAGAGTTCTAACATTCAAAGGTATATACGTTTTTATATATCGAAACAAATATGTTTGATCGAACAAAATCTTTGTTGCCTTAGCCATATATGAAATGTATCAAATACCGTTTGCGTTGTTCTTACAAAATGTAAACATAACTGGCTGGAATAAACCTTGTTGAGAAAATTAAACCTGCGTTGCTAGCATATATTTCGTTGATACAAATTTCACACGCATGTTTCGCCGTACAAAAACATATCAAAACCTTTTTCTCTAATTATGCTTAGTTACGATTTGCAAGAAATAATTTATTCTCGATAGTTATTCTTGCTTTTCAGATGTATTGGCTTAAAAAATATAGTCGTAATTTGAGACAAATACCAAAAACACCGGATTGATATCTTATGGGGTCCAAAATATAAGGTTTGCTCGTATTTGGTGAACCATTTTATTTAAATTTGTAAACCTTTAAAACCTTATTTAGATTACTCCATATTGGTGTATTTATTATTAAAATTGTAAATAAATAACTTGCAAGACACATATTTTGAGGTTTGACATTTTATGTTGATGTGGATCGTGATTAGCAAAATACAATATTGTGAAGTTTACATTTCACCTTGTACTTAACAAATTCTACGCAACGGATTTTATTTACAAAGTGGTATTAACACTATTAAAATGTAGGCTGTGGTCAAACCTTTTCACTACGTCTAAACAACTATTTAACTGTTGAAAAAACTATGTATCATTGACTGAGTGTGCCTGTAAGTAGGGAGGGCCAATGCGTATGTATGAACGCATACACACACACTCATGTATATATATATATATATATATATATATATATATATATATATATATATATATATATATACGTACCTACGTGTATCGCAATAAAACTCCTTCTTTCAGGAAAGTATTGTGATCAAGGAATAATTACGTATAGTGAACACGGGCATGACATTAACAGGGGTACGAATGCTGTCTACAGAATATAATGATTTTATGTATGTTACTGTGCAACCATAAACGGCGATTTCATTGAACGATACTGACAGCGGTTTATAAATTAATACTTTAGTATTAAAATAAATTAGAAAATATTTGAATCGGTTTTTGTTAACATGCACATGATATAAAAGACTGTAGATAAATAGGAAATAATCATGTGATCATATAATAATGCCACATTTGTAGTTATTGAAACAAACATTCGCTTTAATGTTTTGAGATAGCCTGAGTAAAATAATTACGACGAACTTAATATAAGTTAGCTAACAATCATTGTTACTCATAATCATACCGGTTTCGAAAATAATTCATTTAAGTCACTACGAAAATATTAAGAAGGGGACAATATAATCGAAGAACAGTATTTAATACATATATTTAAGCATTCAGAAGCGAAACCTTCAAAACATCGAAATAATTGCTTATTACCTTACAATAACGAGCACTATGCTTTTAAAGAATTTTTGCAGGGAGATTTAAAACTTTACATTGTTTATTTGTAATTAAAATAAAAAATGCTTAACTTAAGCATTATGTGTTCAAACGTAAACATATTTGCTTCTTTCACTATGCTGTGTGACTAAGAGTCGTTCATACTATTAGTCCAACACGGGTTTTTATTTATTGCCACTGTCGTAATTTAAATCTTCCTGATACTCAGATTAGGCGTATTCTGATCAAAGCATACATATTTCCAGTATCCTTTAAGAAATGTTTACTTTTCCAATGATTAATGTTCTGTTTAACACGATCTTATGTTTGGTAGGATTTAGACAGTTGGACAGAAAGTATTTGATATACGCTCGTGTATCGCATCTGTATTGTGTGTGAGCGATTAGTAGGCAACAAAATAAACTCCTTATTTTATGCCACCATGTAGCTATTTAACATGTGGAAATGATTGGTACTGTGGCCACTAAGCGAGAGAACCCGGGAAGATAAACGGCAATACGTGAACAGAACATACTTCTCATTATTTATTCATACGTGTACAAATATTTCTGTGGCAGGATTTTAGTCATGTACCTATTAAAATAACAGATTGAAGTGTAATTCTGTAAGCAAAACATATGTTTGTCCAGAAAATAATACTTTCGGGGAAATACGTATCCACAGAAAGAAAAATTGTTAAACACGTTAGTAATAAAGAAAATATATTTATCTTGTTTTAATAAATACGGATCTATAATACTAACATTATTAAACTATAACGTTGTTGATAGAATCGATTAAATATAATTCTTTTAGATTTTGTATTGTAACAACTTCGACTATTATGTTGATATTAAGGAACTTTACATCAGCCGTACATATGAACGTTTTACGCGTTCCTGTAAATGTTCTTATGACTTCTCGTTGGAGCATAACAGTAGTTCAGCATACACTTACTACAATGTTAAGTACCTGGGTCAGCGTCTCCTACGGCGTTACTGCAGCAAGAAAGACGATAATTTATTTATCTACTGGAAAATACACAAGGCGCTAGGTCTACTACAGCCCACACACAATGACTTCATGCTGAGATTTGGGTGATGATGCATCGCTCGACTAGGGGGTTCGGAGGTAGGGTGATGGTTTGGGGTCACCTTACGGATTAACAGACTGTCACCATCAGAAATCATAGCCTACCGTAACGGCTTGGAATTCACGTCTGTGGTGAAACGAACATGACTCAAGTTGTTTTTTGCTTGTTCAAGCTATTAGTCTAGCTATTTAAGAAAATATCTTTCACGTCTGTAGCACTTAGTATTGGCTGTCATAACCAAAAGGAATAAAACACCATACCCAGAGAACGGCTCCTAATGTGGCTATTAAAACAACCATGAAAAACCAAATAAAATTCATTATTAACTAAACACAGAAAACAACTGTTTACTTCAATTTTATTTAGTTACATATAAAACATTGCTAATACAATCGTTAACTTACGTATCGCGCATGTGATAAAATACAGCTACGCACAGATGTACATTTGATTTAAGTTCCGCTGATTCTTTTTTGTCCCAAGGAAGGATTTTTTCAGAATATTTATTTTACTTTCTTTGCAGTCAGTAAAATAGTTGCGTCATATGCGTGACACGTAACTAGCTAGTTCTTCACTAACAATCCAGAAAATGCAGTGGCATATTCAGTGTTTAAGACATTAAGATATTGTTAACTAAAAGCAAATTTGAAAATTTTCCTCGAGCTAAAATATATTTTAATTTAATACTTTTTTTTTTAATTTCAGCTGTTCCTAATTTTTTCCATCAAATAATTTAAAGAATTTGTGTCACCAAATTCCATTGAAAGGCGTTTTAGTTTAAAATTATAAACATTTATATTTTAAGGTAGGGAATTGAACTCTGTATATAATTACTTTCAAAATAAGTATTTGTTTATAAAAAATACATGACTAACAAAATGTTCATTGAATTTACTCCTCTTCCACTGGTCACTACTTTATTTTTTGCATATATTTTCAAGAGCCTAGTAAGTCTGATAACTTATGAATTCTCTATAATCTCACACGAGCTGTAAAAAAAAAAAAAAAAACTTTTTATTTTCATTTCTTCTAGCATCAAAATAAAATCACACACCTAAATAATAGTATTGAGATGTGAAACATAAATTTTATCATTAATATAAATAAATTAAATACCACGGTTAGATTCAGGGCACCGCACATTGCTACAAGAACTCTCCTCGCATTGTTTCAGCTATGATTCTGATTACAGGATGTGATGGTAGCCCGTTACTAGCTCTCAATCTTGAGGACAAGACAGGACTGGAAGATGACGTGAATACAGGCCCTACTGATATAGCAGCGACGGAATGCAAGGGCGAGGGATAGGAAGTACCCCGAGAAAACCTGCAGACCAACGACAACGTCCTCTACATATCTCACATGCGAAAAATCTGGGTCGAATCTCACCAGGGAACAAACCTGGATTGCCTTGGTGGGAGACAATTGTTCTGACCACTCGGCCTCCGCGGCCCCATATTACCATAAATATGCATAAAAACATTACTATATAATTTTTCGTGTCCAGACTGTGTCGGTAAATGTACTTATATTGAATGAACTTTTGAAGTGGTCTCCCTTAATACTTCTGCGAAACAATGAATTCGATTTCAATAATATTTAGTAATAGCTGTGAGTACCATGTTATATATTTGCTGGACAATATTAGACGCGAGGTTATGTTGTAAAACAATTCGATGCGCTACCTGTCTGTTGTTAATGAAAAGTAGCATGTTGATAAAAATATTTAGAACAACAATTTTTCATAAACAGTAAATTTGCAGTAAAATTTTACATTTGAAAATAGTATCATAATATTGCTTATTCGAAATTTGTTATAGTTAACTGTTGTATTTGTTAATTTTAATGAAATTCAATCTATTATACAATATTATTTCATATTAAAATGTACCCCATTGTAACAAAATTTATTTTTACACAGTTTCGTATCACATGTGGGTAAGCAATCACCGAGGATTATGAGATGCATATGTAGACACATCACGTAAGATACGTGATTGGAAAAAAGCAAATCAGTTGGCTTTTTTCAAAGAGAAGATATTTATCGTCCGAAACGCTGTCACTACACAGCCAGTTTTATCTTTTCACAGCGCTATACCTTCGGCTGCAATGAAAAACTGCTCACTTTCCGACTTCCTTTCCTTTCTCCTTGCTGTGCGTTCTGTAGTCATTCGTTATTTCTATAATGACTTGTAACGCAGGGAGTTTAACTGAAGAATGAGAATAAATCAACTGCTACTGGATTATCGAGTTACGTCATCACTGATTTCGTGAAGTACATGGCGATTGTGATTAGCAGCAGTCTATGTTTGTCGCTATGTTGTAGTACTTACTGCGCACCTGAGCATATCGAACACGTCAAACACAATCTATTATGCTAAACATTATTAAGTACAAACAAATAATGTCGTTACGTCCTAGAGGTGAGATATTCCTATTTGTTCTATCTGACCTTGAAACTACCTTGTAATCTGAAAAATTAATGAATTTTTTTCCTGTCTTGCTGAATTTTATTTTGCATTACAGTTTTGTACCACACTGAAAATGTTTATATATACATGTTTAAATATCCATATTTAAACATGCGCCATGGACCGGATGACGAAGTAGAGCTGTACACACACTAAAAAATATTCTTTGTCACATACAAATTTGTTACAGCAAAATAAATATTTAAAAATGACCCACTGCAAAACAGCTATGCAAAAAGAAGAATATTTTTGCTTAAAGTTTTCACAAATGGGAAAATAACATGGGTTATTCTCTAAGTATTTCTTAACCGCATAGTGAACAGCCTCAAAATATTTTTTCCCATTACTGTAAAACATCGTTTCTACTGTACACGATTACAAGATATGATAAAACATTGTTTTTATATAATTTGGTGCATTCACTGAAATAATTTCGTACGAGCTGTTCTAAGGCAAATTATTCATTGGTATATTCAAAATTATTTATTGGTGACGACTAATTTTTCGTGCTATCAATAAAGTGTTTCTGTGTTTTGTAATAATCACAAATATACTGTGAGTAGTAACAAAATATTTTAGCTGTTACGACATTTACTTTTCTAGGCACTGCAAGTATAACTAATGTAATTTATCTCTGTTTTTAAATGATAATTCAATATTGGTTATCTGATAATATTTAATCTATACACTTCATTCAGCTATAAGACCCTCAAAGCAGTTCGTACAATGAATGTCGTTCTGATGTAGTAACACGACCAGATTAAATTATTTTTACATGTTCGAGGTGATCAGAATAAATTAATTTGTAGTAAAACTATTAACGAGCCGGAACATATTCAAAGTGAACCAGTTCTCAGAATGCGGTGTAACAGCGGCCTAATTCCGTCCCATTAAACCTTCTCAGGATTATGAAGGTTAGCATTGTTCAACAGCATTAAATGTAATCGGTTTCATAGTTTAAGCAGTGAAAATTCTCGGACACGAAAACATTTGTTCGTAAGTCTGGAATGTTATCCGAAAATTAATTGAACATTGGACGATTTTATTGCGACAGTAACATGTTGTGAACGTATTACCGATCCGTAATAAAATTTAACTATTGTCTCTTCAGAAATGTCTTCAGGACATAGGTTTAGCTCGTGCAGTTTCCGTACATCACATTTTTATGATAACTGTTAAATATATTAGACAAGGTTGGTTAGCAGAGTTAGAAATACAACCTTTCCGACAGAATTGGTTGCCGAAACGAGCGTAGCTACATATGAGAATAAATTCTAGAGAATACTTGTAAAGCTAATTTACGGAATTAAAAACAATATTAACGTTCTTTAATTTCAGTTGTATATCGTTATCGAATTGCAAGTAATATAACTATTTTTTTTACAAAGTTCTACCTTAATTCTGAGATGTTTTGAAGAGTTTATATCGCACTGCTAAAGAAGGGAACCGTGCTACACCCTATCTACCGTCTATCAAGCCGTCACTTGTGAAAGGGAAGCTGCTCAGTTTTCACGGGATTTGACGAAAGCGCACTTAACTTGGTAGACGGTGTCAGGACGATCCCCCAAGTGTGTGAAGTAATTATTACGCGCCATATTCCGAGGCACGTTGCCTGACGCGAGCAAGTGTGCTACTTGATACTATCGCTCGAAAAACTTTCCGTTGCCCCCGGCGGCCTTGTGGATGATTGTTTATTAATTACCACGCCGCCGTCACATCACCATAGCTAGTGCACACGCTTGTAAAGAGTAAAAATCTCACTACGATCTTTACTTTTTACATACATTAAATTTGCAACTCTGATATTTGCTTAAAAACTTAAAAATAACGTTTTATTTATCTAGAGAAGTGAATATTTAAAAAAAAATTTTGAAAGATTTATAAACGGTTATTCTTTATTTCAGTTTTAAGATATGAACAAAATATGTTGCTTACGTAAGCAATAGTTAGTGGAGTGGTTCTAAGTCTTCTGTGTCCACAGGCAAATTCGATACAAATGTACGTAGTTTGCAGTGGCCATGTAGTGAAGGTAATGTCCGGTATGAGTAGGATTCCTGTGTACTTTTGCCCAATCACTCAAAACGTACAGAAAGAGGCGAAATAAACACATTGAAAAAGAAAAGTGCTGATATGTCATGCAGTGACGAAACCTCAAAAACTGATGAAGTACATAACGTGTAAAAATCTTTTCAGCGAATGGATATCCTATTGATTCCATAGATAAACACATTTACAATTCATTTCACAAAAATTAACTTAAAAACCAGCAGGAATAATGAATATTTCATGTGTGCAAAGCCACTCTGTGAAAATATGGTAAGACTTAGAAATAAGTGTGGACTACAAACAGCTTTTCGTTCAACTACCACAGTCGAAAACAATGAAACCGAAGTAAACCAACTGCAGCAAAATTGCAAATTCAGTACTGTGTTAGTCAAATTCCTTGCGAATGTGGACGTATGTAAGCGCAGACATCTGACCACGTGCCTTGAATAACACCAAAATTATGTAGAGAATGTGACACGGATAGTGCAGGCTGGTCGACGTTGTTTAGAAAAACAGTTAGAGAATATTGTTGGAAGGTGCTGCTCCAATTAAACTGGGCGGAAACCAGACATTAACGAAAATATAAGAATCGGTTTTTACTGTTAGCGATAGTAAATACATCAGCAAACAAATTATTAAACCGTCCAGTTTGCAGTGCGAAAGGAACTGCATGTAACCAAATTAAATAAATTACATTAAATAAACCTATAACACTAATGAGAAAATACGAGTAAATAAGTATAAAAGAAAGCTGTACGAGTAAATGAACAGGCAGTGTTAATAATGTGGTTCAGTATTGGGACCGAACTTTGGATTATGTAGATGAACATGCAAGCAGGTACAAACACTGTAAATGAAAGTGGGCAGGGAAATATATACTGTAAACGTACATATACACAGGAAAACATACTGTGTATATTATACAGTATAAAAAATTAAATTAAAGAATTTTGAATGCATGATGATAAGAAAACAGACTGCTTTAACGAAAGAGTACACGGAGTTGTAAGAAATGAAATAGTTAACATAATTAGCGCAATGAAGAAACATTTTTCAATATATTTCCCCATAACAGAAAATTAAGCGGGGGCGATGAGAACTGTCAGATGTTCTGCAAGTATAGAGGACAGTGACGAAATGGAAGCAATCGTTACTGCTGCAACACCACTGAGCAAGTGATGAGTGTTGGTGTCACATCTCCGGGTCTTGTAAACATTTTTATTATGCACGTTCCCAACGGTAGTCACACCTTCTTGCTGGAAACACTCTAACCGGTTTGAGATTGTCGCTACCCTGAACAGCTGCATACTACATCCTACGGCAGCAGTACTGGGAAGTCCGAAATGGAGTGTACTACAACTCTCACCAGAACGACACCAGGGCCACGGAGGTATGTTTATGTTCACCTCCCGGAGGAGTGTGGTACTTCCTAACATTTCAGTAACAATGTCCTCTATTAATGACTGCAAGTTGCTAGAGCCAAGTAAGACTTCTTATTGCAGCTGTTACAGACGGCAGTGAGGGAGTATGGCACACGAATGGACGTATGGTATTTTCTCGCAGTCTGTGGAAAAGCACGATTATTGTAGTCGCGCACAGTATGAATATTTACAAGTCAGATGCTCACGGGTACCGAGTAATAGACAAACTTTGGAGCGAGAGCCAGAAATCATCAGCCTGCATGCACAGTAGGACCAACACTCTATCCTAGTGCTCAAACAATGCTCCTCTGCAGAACAATACACATCGACTGCTTGTGAAGTGAACAAGTAAGTATCCACGTGCCTGAAAATTGTGCGGCTCGCCTTCTCAAAACAAAACCAATACAAATAACAGCAGAAATATTCCTTATAAAAACCAATGAAACAAAACAGGGCCGCTTGCAGGATTTTTGTTCGAGGGTTGTTGGACAGGGCTTAAGCTACGAATTTTGTTTTGGCCGGGTGGTGGAAGGTGGATCCTAAACGTAGGAATGTTGTGAATTTACACCCCAACAAAGTGGAGGACGCGGAAGTCCTTTCCGCGGGAAAATTTCAATTGCATAATGAAAAGTACGGCTATTTCGGAAGTTTTCGTACGGTAAAAGGGAGAGGGGGTTTCTGGAGCACATAATCCCTCCTTACCGATGTAATGTTGGTTGATTTGGCAGTTACAACGTTATAGTTTTAAATTCTAACAGTTTATTTAACGCGACATGAAGAAAAATTTAATGATACTATAACCTTACAGAAAAATGTCCATCATTAAAAATTTTTATACAATTTCGGGACTTGTTTCAACCCCCAAATCTCCCCCTCCTCCATAATATTGGGTGTGCCGCTGAAACAAATGGCAGTTGAGACAAAATATTAAGAAATTGAAACGCACTTAGCTGCATGTAACGATAAACATCAGGCATGTAGTGAATACAATAAATGTAGGCCTACATCCAAAGGAAATATAATTGTGTGATCCTTGGTGAAATCTGGGTAGTTGTATTCAGTGACACGAATGATGAAATTGTTTACATCTGATTGTAATGAAGATAAACAACGTGACTTTCGAGATGTATAGTTTAGGGTTTCGTATGGATCAGTTAGTACTTGCGCAATTTCGTAAGCTCTAGTCTATTCGTGACAGCGCTATCCAGACGACGGGTTGTAGGCCTACACACGAAGGAGCCATACCTTATTTACTGCACCTCTTCAGGCCGAACTTAAGTCTTCCGCAGTGCCTGCTGGCTTTCAGGACAGTGGGACATCACGACGTGAACTACGGTCCCGTGATCATTTGCAGACTCTCCGATATAGCGACAGAGATCAGGCCCTGTCTCGAAATTCTCTGTATGCGCCTCGTTTATCGATGTCGCTGGGAGCGAGAGGAGCCATCTATGTAAGGCCTGGCTCGAGCTAAACACCGCTGCTGTTGAATGAGTTGGGAGTGATTATTTGGCGTCAAAGCATATGTTTTGAAAGCTAAGGATCAGTGAGGCGTTGGAGTGGGTGATCGACAGTAGAGCTAGGGATAACAAGGAGCAGCGCATCTGTGAAGGAGTGGCGACGTTTCGATCAAGGAAAGGTGCGCTTGGTGTGTGTCTGTGGGTTGGATTTTTGGGTGACGGGGTGTTTTGGCAATGCTTGCGAGAGACAGAGATGACTTTATTTTTATACGGTTGAAACGGAGTGATCAGGAATTGAATACTGACTTTTATAAAAAAAATAAAGGAGAACTTTTTCATTTATGTTGTATAGATAATGACATATTTTAAATACTGGACAATGCTTCCCACTTTTGCTGGTACAAAGACATATTAACATGTAATTTATAAGTGTATATATTAAATGACCAACTCCGAACACGTATAGTATTGCAAATATTTTACGACTGGACTTTAATTTGTATAATAAATTCAGTTGCCTAATTTTCATTTAAGATGTTCTACAAACGGAATACAATGGTCAAAGGTGCAAACCACAGCAGTTGTTACCTTAAATGCTTATATTTAATTCTAACCAAATTTAGTTAAAACTTGTTCATATTTATAAACATTATAAAGAGCAATAAAATCTTCATTTTACAAATCTTACATGTTTTGCGACGCTGTTAGTAATACGCGCACTCTCCATCTAGTTCTGCATATGATTGCGTGTTTGCACGTAGCTATAAATATTTACTCCAATTTGTGACAAAATACTATTTACTGTTGCCATATATTGGTTTCTTGATATAGATGTCTAAAAATTATTAAGATAACATTTTTGTTGGTTAACTTACGTAAGGCTAGTAGTTAGTGTATAAGTTATTTGTCATCCTTAAGTGGCTGTCTTAAGATATGATCTTAAAATCACTTTCATTACAACAAAATATGTCAAAGAAGTATAATGAAAACAAAAAAAAATATATTGTTACTTACAAAATAGTTAATATGCTAGACCCTTACGTATTACTGATATTCTGCTCCCATCGTGCTAGACATCTGATTGTGAGGACCTTATTTCAGTTATTTTGTACTATTTTGTAACGTTTTATAGCATGCCATTCCTAGTATATGTATATATATATACACATTAAACTCTTAAAGTGAATTATATAATGAGATAATAATACGAAATATTTTAATTCTTAAATAATAAATAAGTTCACGCATAATACGGTTTAACAATCTACTGAGACCAAGCCTCATTTTGAATTAATTTGTACAATATAATTTAAAAATTTATTACATTAATGGTTTAATGAATCGCTCTGACAATGCAAAATGAAAGACTGGCATTAAGCAGTTTTCCCGTACTGAATAAATGCTTTCTTGGCAATCACAAAACATTTTTTTTTTTCATAATGAACCTCACCGAATTATTGCGTAGTGGCCACAAAAATGTTTGCTACTTTTTACGAAGTTGGCAAGTCTGTATTTATTCCCACATTTCAAGAAAAATTTAGTTCCATATTACAAGTGAATTTACGAATTTGTCAGTGCTTGCGGTCTCTTACTGGAGTTACGGGGTTTATGCAATTTTCGCTTGTGGATTATTTTTAAAATATCACAGATATTCTAGATTTTAATTGACATTTAATTGATTTATATTCGTCAAAATGACGATAGTATAAAAATAAGTCAGGAGATTTTCATTTGAAGACTAACAAAATGTAACATAGATATTAAAAAGTTAAAATTTTTTAATTTAATAATAATGACAATGCAAACACAACACTTGTCTCTTTCGTTTAAGTATTTTCGTGTTAAAATATCAAATGTTATTGTAGCCAAAGTTATGACACTCTAAGTGATATTTGGACCTTGTGAAGATTTAGATAAACGACTTTGAACTGGGCATTAAGAGTGCGTGGCAGATAAATAAAAGCTGAAATCATCAATTGATTTATACGGTTTTTTCGAAGTCAATATGGATAAATTATTCATATGATCTTTGAAAGAACTGTGCAATGGGAGTTCATGACTAGATTCAGTTTCTTGGACGTACTCCATTACCAAAATTGAACGACTATCAAAGAAAAACTAAACAAATAAAAGAAATATAAAATAAGCAGAGTATGCTTAGTCAGCAAGATACATACACAACATGAAATTCCAAGATGGAATCGGGTCAAATAAAAACAAAAAGATAATAAATGAAATTTAATAACAAAATAAAATAAAAACCAAATATCATGCGACACAACGATGAGACGAAACAACAAACACAGTAGATATCAGACACGAACAGAAAAATAACAAAAGAACACAACAAGTAGACGAGACAAAACGCAACAGATATCAGACATATACAGACAAGACAAGCGACACAATGAATTATTCAATGACAATCCTAGATAGTAGCATTTGCAAACTTTATGACTAAAAATTTATCCAGAATTACTAATTCGTTACGCCTGATCTCTTGTGCCGCAATTAAATGCACGAGGTTCCGGCATCAGAGATTGTGCCACAGAAGTTCGTAACACTGGAAACTATTTTGTATAAATCGTTGGCTAAAACTATTGTCTAGGATTGCTATTGTTTAATATTGGCTTTAAGAAACCGACAGTTATAGATTAATGCTGTCAGTGTTTAATTATGTACCACGCCCTCTTAAATGAGTAGATAAAGAAGGTAAACAAGATGTGTAACAAAGACAAATGGCTAAAACCAATACTGAGAATTCGGAGAATCTATAATTTCTAAAAATTTAATTTAATGATACACTTTACTTGTTCCGTTGCTAGCTACGTTATACTGACGAAAACACAACGCACCAATAATATAAAATGATCTTGACCTATGAACTGTTCGGCTGATGGGCTTAGTGTTGATATGTGAAGTACTTTAATCAAGCGCTACTTACATTCTTGTAGAGTACGGTTTTCAATACATGCTGTCAGATACAAGTACTGCTTAAAGTAATGCTTCATTGAGTATAATATAAAATTAACTCAACGTAATATGAATTTTCAGTTACATACTAAGTTTTCCTGTTTCGCAAGTATTCATACCTAATGAATAATAATTTATTATTCATGTATACACACAGTACTTCATCAGTATTACTCTGTTGTTTAATAAGAACTTACAAATTTTGTAAGGAGTTGGTAAAGTAATAAATTTTTTCCTTCACATTAATATTTGGTTTTTATATTGAATTAAAATGCAGAAGTATTTGAAGAAAAAATATGCGGCACAAGATCTATATGAAACGAAACTTAAAATAAAAAAAATCAAATTTGCTAAGAAAACTTAACCCCATTTCTTGACCTTGATTTAAATGCTATCAGTGTGTTTTGTTTCCTTAATATTATTTTGTGTGATAGTAATGTCTCTTAAAAAAGTGATTATTTTTTATTATATTGTGCAAGTACTTGTTAAAAAGACGAGAACCTTACGTAACGTTTAAAAATTGTGTTGAAGAAAATGGTATATTAAAAATGTTTAATCTCCACCTTTGACACTGAGTCATAGTCATTATTAACTTCGCAGAGAATTAATTACTACATGAAAAAGAAACATTATTAAATAATTTTTAAATGTAGGCTTGCACAGAACGAATGAACTAGGTACTCAGAAAAAAAGCATATAGAAGAAACGTTTTGATAATTCTTATGCTGCTAAGCTTACATGCAATCGAAAAGACAATTAGCAGCTAGTAGAATTTCACACGTTTCATAAAACATTAACTAACATATATAATTACGTAGCCGTGAGTAGCTGTTTGAATGAAGTTCACTTAGTTTTTTTTTTTTTTCATAAAGGAATGTTGTACGCTGACATTCTAGATCTGCTGATAAGTAAAATTTTTCAAGGTCCTCTGCATGCATATATCCATAAAGCTACTGAAGTATACAGCTAGTCTTGTTATGGTTGCATCAAGTACCGACACATAAATTGGACCTCCAGTTACTGAGGTTCTCGTGAAAGTCCTAAAATATGAGTGTAATTTTGTCGGTCTCTAGGTGTATTCTAAGGCCCGACAATTCGATTCAATCCAAAATGGCAGTAATAAAACTAACCTTTCACACACCACTTCATAGCAAGGCCTGAAACTGAGTCTAGAGACCTATCAACACAAAGTTGTGCATTTAGTTTGCACGTGCACAATGACTTAAGTAGGTAAGTAGGCACGTAACACTCATGTATGTAAGTATAATGGAGTCCGTATAAATGTAAATTAGCCTGGTATCATGCATGTGTGCAATTATTTACATTAGCATAAAATAAAACAGCAATTGTACGCGTACCCGAAATACTAACGTACGCTTGAGGGTCCTCCAAGTGGTGCCATAAATAATTATCTGCAATTAAATTTACTTCAAACCTATAATAGCGTTTATATAGCATTTACTGCTATTCTTGCAACTTTTATTGGAACTAGACTGACTGTAGACAAAAATTAATTTTAACTTGCCTAAATTTTAAATATTTTGAATTTTAAACATTATGCTAGTGCACTTAGATTGGTTTAGAAGACCATGGATATGACAAGGTAAGTGTTCTACTGATGTCATAGTCTTTAAGATAAATTAACAGTCACCACACATCTACCAGAACAAACGATTGATACAGAATGTGTATGATTGTTAAATATCTTTCCGTGATTTCACTTTCACAACCAATGCAATACTTATGTCCCTATGGGAAAAAAAGTTTAATAAAAATTACTTCTTAAGTAGTAATGTTATTCGGAACTTACTGTAGCAACTCTGAGGCATAAATGATTACGTGCATAGCAAGAAACATATACGTTCGCTAATAATATTCGGGATATCTTTTTAATTTTGTTTAGATGTTTTGTGATTTCTGTTAATTTTTATCGGAGCCAAGAACATGGTAGACGAATGATTCCCGTAATACTAAACAGTCAACTGACAACAATAAAATTGAACTGCGGTGAAATATACACAAATGGTCGTTTAATACGGCTGTCGTTTTAGTGGCTGAGCAATGCGTTAAGCAAAAACAGATAGCCTGAGCAAGTTGAATTATCTAACATGCATTGTTCCTCTCCTAATTAACGCCATTGAATTCAGAGCGCAACCATGCTTACGAGCATAAATCTTCCTATGGCTAAGAAGGATAAATTATTTAAAGGCCTATGAAACAGTCGAGCAATATTTTCTTCTACGTAGTCACACATTTCTGTTTTATCTTCCCAGGAAAGTGCAATTTAAAAACTATTTCTTCGTTCCCTTACTGACGGTTTATTAATAGCTGTGAATAAAGGTAGAAAAATCCGAATGTCGAATGCTGCACGTCACCATGATTCGACATTTCCATCCCTTTAAGTGACGAAACGCACGTGAAGGGGAAATTAATGAAGAAATAACAGGAGGTTGAACAAGCTGGGAGGTAGCGTTATGAAGGCATTAGAGACCTCACGATTTGTGTCCCGTCATCCTGCCCATACTTTTTCCAGACGCATTGTGTTTGGGTCAAAGTGAAAAGGACTTTCTCACGAGAAGAAATTGTGTCGCAGATGTGTTTTCCTTAAATCTTATACAACTCAAACAAAAATCTTGTAAGAATTTCCCTTGATGTTAACTCTAAAACGCACGTTTATGAGAAAGTGGCGTCAATTTCTTCTTTTGCACAAATCTCCTGCCCGTTGTATTTCTCTTGGGTCTGCAGGAAATGGGTGTAAGCAACGTGCATTGAAAAGTTAAATAAGATCAAACAATACGGAATCACATCATTTTAATGAAAAATGATGCTTTATTTTTATTATAAATTGTAAGCCAAGTTTTCAAATCACCACACAGCCATAGAGGCATATGTTCACACGTGCATTTATATACATGCATATTACATTCGTCGTTGTTCATTTTCCAACGAGAAATTTTATTTAATAATTAATAATCTGGGAAAATTAAAATTTTACTTGTTCGTCACCTATCGTATATATCGTGTGCTTCATATCTTGTTATGACTTACGTTTCAACAAAATTGTAATATTAAGCTTATGAAACTTTGAAATTATTCTTGATCGTGTTTAACGGTGTTATTATCGTACCTATTTGAAGTACTACTAAGCGACGCTGCATAAGTCTTTTCTAGTCATTATTATAGACACGTCAGCAAATTAGGAGAGTGATTTGTATTATTTGTTATTCGTACCATTTGTATGACAATCACATTTGGTACTAAGGTAGAACTGTGACGAACATTTTTGAAATAATCATATTACTTACTACAGAATAAAAAAACTACTTTGTTTGTGTCACAGTATTGTACTATTCATAATTATTATTTGTTCAGTAATGTTAATAGTTTCAAACACGTACTAATTGTAAACCAGCCTGAGGCAGAATGTGGATGTTATAAAATAAAATAAATGACGCTTTCTGTGTTGGTCACTATCGAATTAAATGTGATAAATTTCTACGTTTAATATAATAATAATGTATGCAATATTTTAGAAGTAAAATGTGTTGTAAATTTTGATTGTGGTGTGTCTAAAATTTGTGGTCATAGCAAAGCAACCGCAAGTTATCAATATTATTTGTCCATGTATAGTTCGTCACAAATAATGACGGACATGCGGGTCGAAAGTAAGTACACCCAGGGGCTACAACGCTAAATAAATAAGTAAGTAAACACATTAGTAAATAAATAATTATTTACATACATTATACAAAACTAACGATACTGTATTATAATAAACATCAGGAAAGGAACATAAGGAAATAGTTTTGATTGGATAGAACAGAGCGCGATACTTAACGCACCTACTATCCCGTACAATATTTGGAGCCGACATTTTCATGTACATGAGTGCCGTATTCCAAACATGTAACGAGTTATTAAAAAAATTGAAAACCCATTTACAATCGAAGGATGCAGGTGTTCGGTTGGAATTTTACAACCGATTATATAAAAATCGACGGTTGTATCACTATGTTTTGTTCATTGACGAGACATACATTGCACGAAGCAGCACATAAATTTGCACATTTCATACGTGTGGGCAGGAACAATGTGAGTCAGCAATTTACATACGAAAGTAATCGAGTTTTGATAGATTTGGCGAGCGAAGCATTCCGTCGTGCAAGTTGCCGTTTAATCCAACTGTCCGGATTTAAGTGATCAAGCACAACACTATGGAAGTTAAAGGGTGTACATATTACCATCGTGATAAATGGTCATATGATGTCTTAATTCTAACAGAATATCTTAAAGTATTAGGGGCGAAAATTTCTGATAATTAAGGCAATGCTCTTTCGTTTCAGCTGTTCTTGAAATAATTAATTTTTAAGCTTAAACAAGAGCAGATTTAAAAAATCTGTCTGGCAGTATTGTTTAAAACAGTATTTGCCGTGATAGATAATTATTTTAAGAGCAAGAATTTGTAAGGTTTCGACTGAAAAGCTAATTAACAAGAATTTCTTTAATTACATAATTAGCTAAATCCATAGTATTTACTACCTTGAAGAAATCAGCCAGTATGAAGATGATTTTAAACAAAACTGCCAGATAGATTTTATATATCTGCTCTCATTTAGGCGTAAACAATTAATATTGCTAAAAAGAAGTAGAAACTAGGGTTTAGCTTCCTGAGAAAATGAATAACCCAACCATCTGTGATTGTGTGGACACCGAACTACGTCACACGTTGTATGGTGAGTTGTCGAGAATCCTGGTCCACCTGTAAGTTGGTTATTGTCTTCTTTTCAAAACGCATGTTTTGAGCAGATGGTTTATGATTTCCCTTACGAAATGTCTGAAGTCAGCAAACAAAATGTAGCGATACAAGGTTTCATTTTTGATGTAACTAGTTACAAAACGCTATCCAAACTGCTGGTTGTAAATGTGTTCCCAATTATACATAATAACCCCCCACAGAAACCCTTTTATTAAGTTACAGCTAGTCAATTACTGCCTGTGTTACAAATGCCATTTTAATTTATATTCTGTTGTCTAATTGTTTTCCTATAGACTGTTAAACACCGAAGTTGACAGATAACCAATCTGCAGTGATATTCTGGATATTTGAAAACAAATTGCTTAGAATAAATAAATTTCTATTTTAACTTTCTTTGTGGGGCGTCTTGTATAATACGTACTTTTGCTCTTACGTGATGTAAGAGATTACATATGTGTAGGCGGTAGCTGCTAATAAATCACCGTGTAGAATAAACGGTTTGAATTCACTTGTAACAACACATTGGAAGATCACATAGTCGTTTCTAATGCATGTACCCGTTTCATAACTCGCTTATGTCGGATATGTATAGTACACCTGCCAAAACCGCACCAGATACACAGGTCTAGTCGACTTATTTTGATTGTTTTTTGAAAAAAAAAATAGCAGTTTTGCTACAAGTTTTTGAGCTGCACGCTCCACGCGTACTTCAGAAATTGTCACTTTACAAAAGCCGTGGCTAATTCCTCTCCCAGCTTGCCATTGAGTGAAGTTGTGTTACCGTGTACGAGATGGAAAGCTTACTGACCACACTTTATCAACTAACGATTGAAATTGATTTATTCGAACAAAAATATGTATCGAGTTACTAAAAAAAACCAATTAAAACACATTTATAACTGACGAATGTAGGTGTTCGGTTGGAATTTTACAGCAGATTATATATTAATTTACTAATGATAATATATTATGATAAACATGACGAACATTATGAACTGTGTTGAATGGACGGAGACAGGGCGTCATGTTTAGCGCACGTATTACGGTTGATGCCGTGTTTAAAAAATGAAAAAAGGTAGAAACGAAAGTTTATCTAATGCGTATTTCTAGCCCAGAAATTTCTGATAACTTGAGTTACCGCCGCACAAAGGGATTATTCCGTACATCATTTGGAGCCAAAATTTTCATGTACTTGAGTGTCATATTCCATTTGTTTTCAAATATCCAGAATGTGACTGCAGATCGGTTATCTGTCAAAACTTCGGTGTTTAACACCCTGTAGCAAAACAATTACACAACTTAAGACCTCGCTCTTTTGTCCTGCAGTGGTTTCGAAAATATTTTTATCGCAAATTAATACATATTTCAACAATTCACTCTTAAAGTTTTAACGCTTATACATCATTGCTTGTATCTGAATTTTGCTGTTATAATATACCGAACGGATTTTTAGATTTTTGCCCTTGAAGTATCACATATTTTGTTGTCAAAATAAGCCAAAATGAAACAAAATTATTTTTCGTTAGCAAATGGTGCATTATTTTTAAAATCCTGTAGCAAAATTGTATATCGTATCATTGTACGCAGTCTCAATTTTTTTCAAAGCATTTTGTTAAAATTTATTCGAGTTATTTACGATTGTTTGAAATAAATGAAAGATCATGGCCTTAATCGAAATCAATACGGCATTTGTAACACAGGACGTAATAAATGAGCTGTAACTTAGCGAAGGTTTTTTGTGGGGCTAATTATGCATAATTTAGAACGCATTTACAACGATGAGTTTGGATAGTGTTTTGTTAGATAATTGCTTCAAAATTAAACTTTGTACCATTACGTTTTGTTTGCTGACTACAGACATTTCAAAAGGGAAATCGAAAACCATCTGCGCAAATAACCCAACGTACTTTGCCAGGTTAAATATTAAGAAAAAATCGGCTATTAGCGAAATTCATCAAAACTGTAAATAAAATAATAATATTTTCAAATCGAAAATTCGGAAGATAATGGTAAATTAATTTTCTAAATTTAAATTAGTTTGCCGATTGTTGGCCGCAAGTTGGTAAACATGCAGTTGGCTTTGACAAAATGTTTATGTTGTGACAAAGTAAAAATACAAACATATTGATACTAACACAAATGGAAATCGTAAAATATTTCTACTCAAATTTACAGGCAATTAAGTACTTCAAAGATTTAAACAATGAAAGAGGAAGTTTTTGAATATAAAAAATGGCTGGTTCAAAGTTGGCAACAAGTTAGTGAACACACACTTCCCATTTGGTATGAATGTATGTTTTGGGCTAACGTTATAAAACCAACAAATTTTTATCTAGATAAAAAAATTGAAACGAGAAAATGGATGTTCTCATACCTGACCTCATTTACTACGAAGTTATTTCGTAACTAAGATATGGGAAAAACTATTTTTTTTAAATATTTTATATTTATGGAATGTCAAGAACAAATTTTATACCAACAGGAAGCAATTGGTACGGAAGTCTTCATTGGACAAAAGTTAAAAAACCATACTATTTTCGCAAACAGAAATATTACAGATAACATATTCTTACGAAATCTTACATTGTGTGAACCTTTCTATAGATTTGAGGGCTGGAAGAGAGTTTCATTGCAAATCTTAAATGAATGGTTAAATGGTGATATCAAGTTGGTTTTAATACGGTATCACGCGGTTAGCATTCAGTATGAAAGTTTATGTTACGCTAACGTAACAGAACCAACATAATTTCATTAACAGAAAAAAATATTTAAAATGGATACGATGACGTATTCCTACCCAGACTTTTAAACTATCCGATTTCTCTAGACTTGTGTATTGGAAGAGCAATTTTTTAAATTTGAAATGTGATATTAATTTTTTATATTTACAACAATATGGTTGTAGGCCTATATTCCGTTGGCTTTTGGTATAATATTTTGCACTGGCACAACATTGCGGAATCGTAATTTCTCTAAACAGATATTTTTATTATTTTTATACATCGTATTTTTAGATTTAGTCTTACTTTATTTATGCACAAACACATATATTTACGAAGTTAAGTGTTTGTTGGTTATTTGGTGGTCTAGTGTTGGACATAAAATTGCTGTCATTTGCTGTATGTTGGTTCAACACCGTTTAACACTGAATGTTCATGGAATACACATCTTGCAATATCTTTGGTTAATTTAAGTATATTCGTTCGATAATTTGGTAAATAAAAAGTAGGTATCTGATATGTTTCAGACCTTTAAACCAAACGTCAAGTACATTGCAAAACACCTATAAGAAGCATCTGAAATTAGCGTAAAGCGTTAGTCTGCTCGTAATTGAGAGAGATTTCTTCTAATTATGAGTATCTAACTCTTTATTTATTTATACGTGTAAGGCATTAGCACTGAGCCCTTCAAAATAGCTCAATGAAAAAAATAACGTAACAAAATGTCTGGAAGTTTACAAAAGTTTCACTGGACACAGTTTATTAAGATGTAAACACATAAGACCGAATCAAATTCCAGATAAAGTGATTATGTTGTCAGTACCAAATGACAATTATGTGATTGTGTGGTGACAAAAACCGTATTTCAGGTAAGCTTTCCCGTTGGTTGAAAGGTACTACTCGATTGCACTACGACGATAAAGAAAAAAAAACCTTAAAGCAAGAAGAATGTAATCGGGCCACAAACATGACTATTTTTAGTTATTAAGATTGTTAAACTAATGTAGAGCATAAATGACACAACTTTTGTGTCGCCGTCGTAGAGTAGTGAGTATTTTAATGTCATGGCAGTGCAATGGTCGCGGGTTTGCTTTTAGTGCGCTTTTTATTAATATTATTTTTCATTTTGGGCAGTTTGCGTGGGCATGAGATCACCGAAAATAAGAGAATAACTCATATTCGTCTTAAAGTTGCTTTTATAAATTTAATTTTGTCAGCTATTTGTTTATCCAATGTTGACCCAACGGTATTTAATGGTTGGCACTAAGCATATACTTAACATAATGCCAATATTTATAATCTTATCACGTAATTTGTTGATGTTTTATAGGAAATTGGTAAGCATGTAACAAAAAAAAAAACGTTGGGCCAACGTAGGTCTGCACGACGTTTTGGCATTGGCTCAACACATACTGTCATTATTGCGTTATTGTTGGATAATTGTTATTTTCGAGTTGGCATTTAACCAATTAGGGTAACCAATGTTGGGCCGACATAAATCCGTGCGTTATTTTTATGCCAGGTCAATATTGAACCAACAAAAATTTCTACTAGGGTTTGTACTCAAGATATACCTTTCTTTATTCTAGTATTTGGTGAGAACTAACAATTAATATAAAATCACCTGGAATATCATTAGAATAAACCCCTTTATTTGCATGATCAGTAGTAATTACCGCTATTTTATTATTATTACGAAAAATAACTCAACAATAGAACATTCCATAAACTTAGATTTCACGCCACCTTAAAAGAAAGGCTTTCAATTAAAATTAAAATTTGTAAAATTTTTTAAAATGTAACCTTAACGCAGTACTAAAATTCATCGTAATCATTCCTCGAAGTAACTTCAGAAGAAGTTATTATTTCTGAGAAACAGTATTTCTGGTAGCAAGAAATTTACTTAAGATGTTGGTAATAAAATAATTTTTCTTAAACACTGAACTTAAAATATAGATAAACAACAAAATGTTTAAGTCTACTGTATCAACACCATTCTTGAACAATTACTTTAAGCTTCTAAGAAAAATAACTATCGTGTTCACAATAGCTTCTCATGTAAATAATACTTTAAGTTTAAAACATTTAAAAGGAACATGTTTTGAATTGTTATAATTTTTATAGAATTTTGTTTTGTATCCCACAGAAATAATAATATGTGCTACAAGTAATATAATAATACACTCTTTTATTTTGCATTTCAGCACGCTTATCTGACAGTTCAGGTTCGATTCCCGACACGTGTAAATTTTAGTTAACCTAAGTGTGGACCAGTGGGTTATGTCGGGGTTCTTTAACTTTCCCCGCACCTGCATAACGTCGCCGCTTAATATCCCTCTCATGTCAGCCTTACCGCGCTCAAAACCACACTGTTACGTGCTGACCAATATATATTTTACTTCATTTGCTTTTACTGACATACCAACCCTTATGTCAAATACAATATTATGGCATATCCTATTGTTGGTGTCTTTTATCAAGGTCTCATCTATATCAGTTTTACAACACTCAAAACATTTTTATAAATTAATTCACTGCTTGGTTTATCTTGAGTAAAACTAAGTGTAATACTCTTGATGATCTGTGAATAATTAAGACATATATTGTCTAGTAAATTTCAAGATACATCTTTATTTAACATTTTAGTTGGCGAAATCGTAGATGGCATATATTAAGGTAGTACGATTGACTTTTATGCTAGATGCAAATAATTTTGTAAAGTATATGAGTGTAGTTAAAAAAGTAAATCAGAAATATAACCTATTTTTGATTTCAGTAACTTTAAAACTCTTTTACTGCCCCGTTCAACAATAATGGAACCATGGTTGTTTGAATGCGCAAACAGATATATAGTACAATTTATGCTTGTATTTAGATCTGAGCGAATATTAAAAGCGTAATCCTCAGGACTCATTAAACGCCTGATAAAGTATGTTTTAGAAAAGAGAACTTTTTAAAATCAAGTATAACCGAAATAAATGAAATACCCGTTTTTTCCCTAATGTTATTTGCCTGCTGTGTTTGTTAGCATGGTGTTGACGCCTTCTCAGACTTTTACAGAGGGAAATGTGTTTGTGTGAGGAAGGTAGGCTGGCTGTTGTGCCTCAGTGACGCGTGCCTCTCAACAGTAGCTGAGAGAAGCCTCACAATCTCTTAGCGACCACGGGTCATGAAGGCCGCCAGGTAGTCCCCAGAACATCATTTATTACTGTCAACAATCGCTGGCATATTCTTTTCAACTCCCGCAGGAAATTCCAGTCACAGTCATTAACCTTCAACTTTTGTTGCTCAAACGATCTACCACGCAGACAGGATGGAATAAAAAACTTAACACTGTGTCTCAATTAACGCCCAGCTTCTCGTAAATAGAAGGGATTGATTCCAACACTAAATATTTGAGAAAAATCTAAACAAGTAGCTTACAGAATATATATCTGCAGTTAAAATAAAGTTTTATTGTTAACTCGCAAACACAGTAGAATAAATGAAATACAATTTTTTAATCTATGTAGCGTAAATTGCGAAATTTGTATTACATAAATATTATATAATCAATCTGTGCTATTTAGGTTCGATATTAAAAATAAGTAAAATTTCGCAGACAAGAGAAACGCTCTGTACTACGAGTGGCATAAATCATTGTAATATATTATATTTTCTTGCAGTTAATTAGGGATTGTTGATTCGTATGCGCGCTGGTAATTAAAACATAGCTTATGTAATACAATTACGAATTCGTTTTCTTTATATTCACAGTGACACATATCTGTACCAGGGAGGTGAAGGGAAGTTTTCAAAATAATATGTAAATCTATTGGTAAAAATTACTTTATTTTCCTTTAGTCAGTCTATGAACTTTCTTACTAAAAATCTCGGTAAATATGTTTTATGTTAAAACAAACATATTACAAGAGATAACATTTTAGTGGTGAATTTTTTAACGCTCCAGGCATAATGTATTTTGACCCTATCATTAAAATCAACAAAAATAATTACGAAGGCGCACATAAAAAATCATAAACACCACAACAGATGTCACTAAAATATTCTGTTGTATTGCATGTATAAGTGCAAACGCGCGCTATTCTGTATTAAATGTTTCCGGTTATGGACTGAATAATAATATTGATGTTTAGTGACAATAAGATTGTTAACACGGATACGTAACTGCATATATATATATATATATATATATATATATATATATATATATATATATATAAACTTTATCCGCATTAAAGAGTACCTAGAAAGTTAACAGTGAAAGAAAAAAAAATATCGCATTCATAATAGTACAATAGCATGAGTAAACTTCACGACCAAATATTGTTATGCTACAAACACCCCAAAAATAATGAGAATTAACATAATATACTAATGCACTTTGTTTCAAATAAAATATTCAAATATATATATATATATATATATATATATATATATATATATATATATATATATATAAATATATATATATATATATGTGTGTGTGTGTTTTGTGTGTGTGTTTGTGTATTGGTGTGTGAGGGGGAGGGTTTTTTTACATTAGTGCATACTATTAATTAGAATGTATGGGTTTATTAACATACGCTACTGCTTATAATTTGTTGCTGAAACCCGAAAAACATTAAACATGCAAACCACGAAAACAAACAGACAGTTGATCGTAAAGAAAAGAACTGGTTTACTCGATAAAAAAAATATTACTTTTTTAAGAAAATTATTATTATAATTAATTTTAATACAATGCTAAACTACTGAATATTAGGTAAATCATATTATAAAGTTAAGGAAATTTTATAAATAGTTATTATATATTATTTAACAATACACTTTTACGCTACAAACTATCTTATTACTGCACACGTTTTACTGTTTATAAAAAAATTGTACAATTTGAATGTGTATTGCTCTTATTTTTTGAATATAGATCACGCCTACCTTTAGTTTGTCGCATATATTATAACATATAAGACACTGTTTGGACATCGCATAAGTATATGAGAGAGAAATTAACTTTTCTGCCTTATATCCTTAAAATTTAATTTTATGATTTAACAGTTCATATTATAATTACTAATCAATTGCTATAAGATGATATACATCGTAAGTCCTGAAGTGTACGCACTAATCGCAGCTAAATATTTGATACTTTTACCTGTCTGCTTTAATAATAAAAAGTTGTTAATTCATGTTTGTTGCATGTCACGTGCTTTTCTGTAAATATCAAATATTTTTAAAATGTGTACAAACATCTAGTCATCCAAATTATTAGGCTGAGTGATTACATGATATATAGTCGTAATGAAAAAATATTCACGCATTTATTACGACCGGCTTAAGACACTACTAGCCCTTAATTTAAGGGACTGGTGCATGGAAAACCGAAAAATTGTCAAACTGCCACGGTGTGTGATAGAATGGCCAATACACGTGCTTGTTTGAATGTCAAAGTCCTGACAACAAAGCTAGTAGCTGCAACTACATTCATGAGGCATTTGTAAGGCTTTTAGAAGTTCACGTACACTTTCAAAATGTCCGCTACAGAACCCGTGTTTCGTGTCATGTCATGATCTGTTAAGGAACAGAATGAACATAAAAGTATAATTATTGACTTGGGGTAAGTTACATATATAATTTATATGACATTTCAGTACTTGCCTAAAGTGAAACTATGTTTTTATGCCAATTTTTAAATTCCTGCGACAAAATTTTATTTAAGATATTTTATAGTCTCCACGGAAAATCATCTCAAATTTATTACATATTCATAAACTAATCACTACTATCTAGGTTTTTACTAACAATAATGAAGTACCACATTCATCTTAACACTTTACTTGTTTGTAGTTTGCCATAAACATACGTTAAATAGAGCCTGATTACAAGAAAAAATCTCTCTACAATATAAAACCGACATTATGAGTGTTAAAACGTGTTGATAAATTAAATGTGCATTCCATCACAACTATAAAAATTAAATTCATAGCATGTACAAATCGCTTTTATGTTATTAAATCCAAAATAATAATTTTTTTGGCAATATGTAGTGACATACACATAACTAAAGTCCCATAAATACGCCGGTTTCGTGGATTTATGTTTAAATGCTATCGAAAACGTGTTATTCTTTATGATATAATTGTTAGAAAAATTACTGTTGAATAAGTTACAAGCATGCTTCCATAATAACAGGTCAAAACTACTTTAGTTTATTGTACGGTTTTAACTATGCTTTATTCTCATAAGAATTATTTTCTGTTTCGTTTGAAAATTATGGGCCGATTACGGTAATATATTCTGTGCAAGGCCGTCAAAATCACTTATCTTTTTTGTTGAACTCCTAATAACGTGTTATAACATTATTCACCGTAAAGTAAAACATTTATAACTGTTAATTTTGAAGTTGTGACGATGGAATTATAACAATTTTAATTATTTGAAACTAACGTATAGAACATACTGTTTTCACATATATCAACAACACTTTATTTAATGTTGACATCATTCGATAACAATCTTATAATATTTAATTTTATAATTATAGGCTGTCATGGATTGATGGTTTTCCTCAATGAGTCACTCCGTATTTTCTATAAAATAATTATATTCTTTCATTTATAAGCTTTGTGTGGGCAATAACAAACCCACGGAGTTACGATTTTCTTGATTTCAGTGATTAAACACACTATAATCTATGATCACAATTATTTTCAGCATATTTCTAATTTGGATGCACGTTATTATTGAAAACGTCATAACTTGTTTGTTTTATTACATCTATTCCCGTTTTCAGGCTGAGACACAGCTGGCCGGAACATCAGGATTCGCATCTTGGCATTCCAACCAGCTGTGTCTCAGCCTGAAAATGCAATTCCCGAAATGTTGCATTTTTCGTCGTCTTTAACTGGTGTTGTTTCTTAGCTTTTGGTTGTTGTCCACTGTTCACGGTTTTTTGTCTACTTCCGTTTTAATATTGGGAACCTGGTTTTCTTTGTGCCTGTATTTTGTGTCTGGGTGTTATGTCGGTTTTTTTACTGACTTCTATCTTTATAATTCTTGCTGTATAATATAAATTTGACAGAATTCTTCTTTGATTGCTTTTTTTATGTTTGTTTTGTGTCGTATGTACTTTTCTGTGTTTTATACACTTTGTCGTTCAACACAAAATTCATCAGCAAAACATGAGGAATGGCGAATGTTCACAAACCAATTAATTCTATTAACAACTGTTGTAAAATTAAAGTAATTGGGCAAAACGTTGTAGCATTACATAAATTGTTAATCCACGTGAACATGGAACAAATTATAGTTTGTAATTTGTTACGTTTAATAAACTATTTTCCCATGACGGTTTAGTTAGAACTTTCTGCTTTGAGATAAAACTATTTTAACATTGGTTTTTATTTACTGTCGTGAACCCGTAAATTCTTAAAACTCAATGTTATTAAATCTACTGATTATTAGAAGAACAGTTTTGATAACTATATTTATTATTAATGGAGGTTTTTAACTTTAATTTAAGTATTAAACACACGAATGTTATAGTATAGATATAAATTAGAAATGATAGGTATTTATGAGTACACAGCCCCTGTTAAAGAAACGATGGGCAACTGTATGCAATTAAATACCTCATTAAGAACGGAAGAAATGATGCATAGTTTTTCTTCTTTAATGCACTAAAACTAACATAGAATACATGTTAAAACACACGCGACATCAGTTAAGAATTTAATTTAATTTATGCCTTTGTTTTGAGGACTCTTGTTCAAAGAAAATCGGAAAATTATTCCATTTAAAAACAGCCAAATATTTATTGCTTTCCAAAAGTTGAAACCCATGAACCTACGCACATTTTCGTTCTGATCAACATTTTTCAACGGAGGTCACGGCAATGGAAGTGTAGTAGCTTTCCTTATATATATATATACATACATATATATATATGTGTGTGTGTGTGTGTGTGTGTGTGTATAAATATATGTATTAAGACAACTACAATTTCACGTCGAAAGACATTTTACTCAAAGAAACTTAATGAAATTAATAAGATCAGATACTCAAAACCATATCAGTGTGTGTTATCATTTGCAAAATTTAAGAAACATAAATATTTAAAATAATTTTCTTGAAAATAGTAAACCAAAATTTTTATTTCATCTAGTTATATATAACTTGAGAAATTTTAGCAAACTTGTTTTAATTTTGGCAGACATCTTAAATTTAAATAGCATATCAGCCGTTATGTTGAACTTTACTTTGCGTGGTGCTATTTACAATTAGTGAAATATTAAAATAAATCTTTCAGAACTTGACTAAAGAGTTACCGAAACCACATGAAACATGAATGTCTATTGAACGGTTTTGAAAGTTGTCAACGTTATGTGAACTATTTATATGAAGAGTAAAATAATTAAAAATACACTGTAAACACTGTCGGAATCCAAATAAGATAAAAAAAAAAATTCATCATTAAAATTAGTATTTGATAATACCCAAAGTCACTACTTTTAAAACAAATTTTGCTTTATGCATTTAGTTAATTATTTACCTGATAACTAGAGTACAGCTGGTTGTCAATGAATACTACATGCAATAAAAGTTGGAATATTCTAAGATGTAAACGTAAGGTAATTGGACTGCGACAAGTGTGTTCGTCATGTTGTGCCTATTGAAGACCTCGAGGCTATGGTGGCGCGATATTTTAGTAACTGTGTTGTACTCTGCATAGAAGGCATTACTGTCACGTTAACACATATAATTACAAATAAACAAATTGAAACTATCTCTGGGTAGTTAAGTTTTAAGCTTTTGAAAAAAAAATATAGGCAATAATTAGCTCCAGCGGACTAATATTATGATTATATTTTAGTATCTTTTAAATAAATAACCTAATTTTTACTATTTAAAAATACATTACCAGAAATACCACATGTAAGCTCTTATATGGTCGAAGATGCCGTAGTAAAACTTTTAAGTCTGCACGGTTGGGAAATTTCATAATTTTTAAATAATATAAAAAAAATTCTCAACTGCAATTAAATAATATATTTTCTAATATAGTTCATAAGTAATTGCTATTTAATAACAATTAACATTTTCCATAATGATTTCTTCTTGTTTTTTCTCCTACCAAGTGGTACAAGGACGCAAATATATAATATAAAGTAAACCTGATGAGAATTGTAAGATGTTTTTTACATAAAGATTAATGATCATTTTCAGACGTTATTTTAACAAATATGTTCCCAGTAGTTTGTCTTGTGTAGCTGTATATTATCACGTAAACTGCACTGATGCCAATTGTGCTTGCGTGTAACGCTACATTAAGAAACGGTAATATGCGCAGCATTGAAATAGTCTCTGACTAGTGCTGCCCCAGTCTAATGACTGCTTTACATATTCTGATCAACATTTGCATTCAATCTCGGGCAGCTTAATATTCCATACACCCAATAGCATTCGTGAGTGGGAACTGATTTTTTATCATTTGTCAATAATAAATAAAATATTTGAACGAAAATCATATAATGGGTACATTAAAAATTATTTTTGGTGGAGCAGTTAGGTCCAGTATACTCCATTAACAGTTACTCCTAATAATACTATTTCATAATCATACTTACTGTACACTTGATGTCTTTGTAGTACGTTAAAATGCGACGTTGTTTAAATTTCATTTTCAATCTTTGTTTTTTTTTTACCAAAGCGAAAATAAATAAATATCAATGATGAATAACTTTAATTGCAGGGTCACGTGTCACAATATTTCACAAACGTAAGCTAGAAAAGTTACATATTTCAGTATTTTCTCGAAATTGTCTGTGTCTGGGAAATTTGATAATTTTTATGCCCTCAAGATAAAATTGCCTGGCTCAAGTAGAGCTTTGGAAATGTTTAAAATGACTGTATCGATCATCCAGGTCATTGAGTAGTTTATCGGTAAAGTTGACATACATTCTGAAAATCGGACGATAACTTTAATAGTCGCCAAGTGCTTTAACTAAGTACGCATTTATTTTATTCAAGTATTGAAAAACTTTTTGTAACAATGAACGATGTGTTATTAATAACACACATGCATATATAAATAAACAAATAGGCATTTAGATATCACAAGCGTTACACCTCTCTAGTGATACAGTATTGAAGTTGGTTAGGGTGAAATACAGGTTACTCTAAAGTTTAACCATTACGGCACAAATCGTAGTGAAGAGAAAGTCACCACACTAATGGCGAAACGTAAATGTTTAGGGTTAGTATAACGAGACACACGCACACACATATATTTATGTACATGAAGTCACTCGTAAATACAACGCTTTCTGACGAACGTATGCGATAATGTTCAACCCTTCTAAAATCTTTATTTAACGAAAATGTTTGTTATATGGTTTTTCATTTATATGAGATCAACTTCTTATTGTCACGGCGAGTCGTGTGCTCAATAATGCAAATGCATATGTTATTGATGCCGAATGTACGTAATGATATAATTTCATAATACCAATTTATTTGTTTATTATAGGCGCTGATTTAAATAAGAATTAGTTTTAAATTAAATTATTACTAAGGCAATATCAGTATTGTTATTAACGAGGTTAAGTTATTTATTATTATGTTATATGGTACAGAGTTTTATTTTTTAATGTTATAATAATGATGGATTAGATCATTATTAAGTTGTATCATCATGTATTCACCATTTTGTGAATAGTTTCGCCCTATCTTAAAGAGGGAAATTTAGATGAACCACAGGAAGGAATTACTAAAAATAGTACATGTAATGTGTTAATTACGTGTAGTTTTAACTTTTTTTACTACATTAAAAAATAAAACTACACCATTATGTTTGTTTGGTTTCTTTAATATTATTTTATTAATGAAAGTTGATTCTGACTTAAATATTAGATTTTAGATATATTATACATATAAGTTTTAGCAATATTTTTTTTGCTGTATTTAATATTAGCAATTTAGTTTTTTATTGTAAATTTTTGTGCCAGCATACGCGGCTATACAAAAAACGTTATCATTACGTTTCAGAGCAGAAAATGGCAAAATTCATGTTACGTGTTGTGTGTGAGACGCTTTTGGAATATTTTGGGACACAGATAGACATTTATCTTTTTTAGTTCAAAACGCAAGTGTGTCGGTGGGTATAAGTTGTGAAACAACTGGTCTTATTTTATTCGTGCTGGATTGAGCATTACGTTTTTTCTGCGAACATTTCCGAATCAGATTATTTTTAAGTAATTTTCGCTCTCCCAAAATACACATAAGAAACCGAAATGGAAAACGGAAACTTCACGCCGGCCGTGTAACGATTTTTAAACTCTATTTACCGAGACACCGAGTGGGAACCTAGAGTGGTTTGTGGATTACCCTCTTTTTTTCCTGACGCATCTGTACAGTGTGACAGTCTAGCCAGACGACAACAAATCTCGATGCACAAAAGTCGTTTTTGGTTTAATTTGCGGTAGTGGCCATAAATTCAGAACAACTTCGGCTTCCGGTAGTAACAAGTTGAAGGTCTGAAAGAAGTGCCTGTTTTTAGGAGTATTAGTTAAATGTCTTCATAAAGTTTAGAATGATACGATGTACTGTCTATATATACTTTTTCAAATTTCGCTTTAAATTCACGTATAAAATAATAAATTCACACATATTAGCTATATGCAGGGAGAGAGATAGAGAGAAAGGGAAAGATAGAGAGAGAGAAAGGCTAGAGTTCTATTAGTGAATTCGTTCAAGTCAGCATTAAAATGAAAAAAAAAAAAAAAAAAAAAAAAAAAAAAAAAAAAAAAAAAAAAAAAAAAAAAAAAAAAAAAAAAAAAAAAAAAAAAAAAAAAAAAAAAAAAAAAAAAAAAAAAAAAAAAAACATAAAAAATATTTTTTACTTTTTTTTACAGCTACAGTTTTTTCCTAACAATATTAAAACTTATACACAAAAAGATAACATACTTATCTATTAAGTTGTCTGCCCATATGTGTGACAGCATTTAAAAGTCTAGTATACAAAAATCTACTGTTCAAAAATTAAATTTTATAGAATTTAGCATTTTCAACGATCACCATTACATTTACTGTAAAATTTAAAATATTTTAAACATTTGTTTACTAACAAGAATTATATAAATTTTTGATAAAACCAATAAAATTTCTTTAATATTCTTAACATTATGTAAACTAACGAAATTTACAATGTCAGATGACTAGCAACACAATATTTTTTCTTTTTGTATTTTAAGTGAGTATTTTAACTACTTTAATCATGTTCAGCACTGAACTGGAATATTGTAGATATGTTAAACCGATTAATATTTACTAATATAGTATGTATGCTGTAACCTTCATAAAACTTGGAAACTTCTGAAGATTCTGAGATCTGATTCACTGTAGGAGTGTATGAAGAAAAGTCCGCTGATGTCAAGAGTCAGCAATGGCTAAAGTCAAGTTCGTTGTCTATGGTCGAATCTTAATAGCTTGTATTTTTAGAACATCTTACGTAGTTATAGGTTTTCCGGCTTACTAAAAGATTTTATATACATATAACTTAGAAGACCATCAAGGTCTATCAGACTCAAATTCAAACAAAATGTGTATTAATGGAAACTTTACATGTACGAAATTTAATTAAATAAGTTAATAATTTTACGACTGGAGAATGTACATAATTAATTAAAAAGAGTAGTAATCACGAATAAAGTTGTATTTTACTTTAAAATCAATGGTCGAAGAAATCGAAATTAAGTTTCATTGTTACAAAAGGGAGAGAGTAGGGGAATGAAAAGCATTCGCAAATGTTTTTACAGTTTTTAAATTTCAAGTTCTGTAACCTTTTATTAAATGTGAAACGATTATAATTCAAATAAACAATTTCTTCTAGCAGACTTTATGCATTCATACCCACGCACTTAAAATATTTCACTGATCTTCGGTTAAGGTTTAACCTTTCATAAAATATGACAGCTACATCTGCACGTATCACAACGCTGACTTTTCAAAATACGCTACATTCCACAGAAAATTAGTAGTGTTTCTCCATTTACAGTTTATACAATATAACTTGTACAATATGCCTCATATTTGCATAGTAGTATTCAAATTGAGATTTTTTAATGTTTGTTGTAATGGGAGTATACAATTATAATTTTTTGGTTTGTGGACATACGCCATGCAAAGTCAATCGATACATGTTTGAGCAGCAAAACATGAGCAATGGCGTATGTTCACAAACCATTAATTCTAAGGATTCAAAAAATTTTATTTGCTACAGTAATATTTATTATCATAGATTTACTAGTTGTAACAAAATACTTACTGCATATCTTCAAATTTGTTGGTGTTTATATCAATTAAAAATGTGTAGAATATATCTAAAAATATCTGGTTAATAATTTTACAGTTACTAAAGTAATTTAGTCTTTTTCCAGACGTAGTACCTAATTAAGGGATGATAAAATACTTGAAATCAGTAACAGATAATAATTTTTCATTTGAATATTTCTTGTTGTATGAATAAGGCTTAGTAAAGATTTATAATAGGATTGTTTTGTTAATGAAAATCGCCAGTAAATACATTGTTTATTTACGTTTTTGGGCATAAATTGCCGCAAAATACGTGAACTGTTCTAACATGTAATTATTTCTTTTATGAACTATAAACTAATAAAATTATTATTTTTTTAACATAGCAGCAAGCAATCCAAACGTAAAAACGATAACTAGTAAGAGAACAATAAGTGTCATTATAATGGCTTAATTCAATAGTATACAATATCAGAGTTGGAACATTACATCTCAGGTTAGGTAATCTGTTAATATTTTAAATATATGTGTGAATATATGGTCACATTTTTCAAAAGTTATCGCGTACGAAGAGCGTTACCTGGCGCCTTAGCTGTGTGTTGTGAACTGACAATGGGACAACTGTGTCGTTAACATGATACATAATGAGCAATTTAATAAAACTCACTGGTGGCAAACAACTGAATTAAATAAAATATTTGCTGTAAACAAAATTACTAATGTAAATATACTCGAGAATGTATTATTAACTTATTTTCACTAAATAGGTCATTGTGGACGCATGCATAAACATTAAAATATGTCGAGATGTCAAATACATTGTATAAGTGGTTTGGCGTATAAGTACTTAACGGGTAGTCCAGATCCAAAACTTTTATTTTGCTCACACACTCGGACCCGCAGTGGTTGAGGGGTCAGACCTCTTGCCTCCCGCCAGGGCTGGTACCCAGATTTTTGCATGTGGTAATCGTGCTGGACGATGCCACTGGTCGGCGGGTTTTCTCGGGGATCCATCGTTTCCCCCGCCCATTCACACCGGCGCTGCTCCATACTCATCCCATGCTACGCCTCACCAGCGCTAAAGACCTCTATGTTAGGCGCTGACCAAAATCACTGACTCCACTTATACTCACAAACTAAGGAAACGCAGAAAAACTTATTGCAGAAGAGGTTGCGACGATACCAACAACAGCAAATAATTTCGGGAATTCGTTGGTAATATACTGATTAAGGTCTTGTAAATATTATTGCAACCAGCAATATTTTAGAATTTATAATTCACTGGCAAAGCGAGGTCGGGTTTCAAAGGAAAACTATACGCCACGAGCAAATTACGTTCACAAACCCTGTAGGCATTATCCAATAAGACTATTTTGCTATTGCTGAAGTCGTGTCACTGGATAATTATTTCTTGGATTCTTGAACAGACAGCAAACAGCTGTGCAAAAAACTACTTAGTAGCGCTTTCATTCACGCTTCGTCACTTTTATAAAGTTTGTACGAGATGAGTTTTGGAAACATTAATTTGACAGGATGTGTTCTGGAACAACATGTACATGACAAATGTGCAGTTTGACACAAAATGCAATTAAATATTACATTCCTAATATGATACGGTACGTAGTTAATTTAACACATAATAGTTTTAAATGAATATTCTATTCATCCGCTTACTGTAGTCAATTGTATGATTATTTCAAGCTGTGACTATGTGCTAATGACACGTAAATCTTTTACAAGACTTTAAATTCTCAGATATTCATCCGTTAAATGTGTTTCATCATCGTATTCATATACAGCTCAGTGCGTTATTTAAAAATTTTAAATGCTTACCTACCACTTTTCATCAATCTCGGACAATGGTGCAGCTTATTACCATAGTTGGCTTCGGCAGCTTTTATACGTAGTCCTAAGATAACTATTAATGGCTTTATTTGTTGAACAGACCTACCATCATGTCGGCATATATATATATATATATATATATATATATATATATATATATATATATATATATATATGCGTTGCACAAGATCAGTACGAAAATTAATCTCGCCTCAAACGACATATTTACTACTATATGATTTCTTCTAAATAAGCCTAGTAAAATAATTAAACCTCCTGTACTTGAAAGACGTACAGTTTCTGCAGCAGTTATTTTGCGTATAGGAAGAGCAAAACCGATTCTACCGGTTTTGATGACACTACCGAACCCTCCCAATATAACAAAACTGTTTTGAGATTTTATTCATTTGCATTTGCTCTCTTCTCGATAACACCATATCGCGATGTGTTTGAAGGAAGTATGTAACTAGGTACAGAAAAAAATATTTTAACTTTCGTGAAGTATTCCAAATTTCGCAATTAAATCAATGTAATATCATACCTGTCTCTGAGCATTAATTTGTCGTTTGAGTCTTCGTGTAGATTGTTCTATCCATGTATAAATAAACGTGTTTTTGATTGTATGTTCTGTTCTTAACGATATATGGAACACTGTGAAATTGTACACATATATTTTATTTTTGCTTTAAATACACCTGTAACTGATACATTTGGTAGGAATACATTTATTTAACTATTGAAATAAAATGAGACTGTATTTATATGATTTGAAACAGCGGGAAGCGTGTGTGTGTGTTCCAGAAGAAGTGGTGCATAGCATTCGCTATATACAACTGTAAGTTGTCTGTGGAACATTTAGGGCCGTATCTATAAACGGCTTAAGAATGACAACCAACTGCCATACCCATAGAGAAAGCATTGGTGAGCAGTTGGTTGTCATTCGAAAGAGGTCTATAGTTTCGGCCCTTAGACTAGAAGGTATAGGTACATATCTAGCCAGTCGTGTTCAAGAGTCAAGGAACAAATTCTCCAGTAACAAGATTTCAGTAATAGCAAAACATATTTATTTGTTAATTCCTACGTCTATGGCACGGTTTAATACCACTTATCTCAATATGCGATTAAACTTCTTCACTGCATTGAAAGCTTTGGAACGAAGATCGTGAACACTGAAATCGATTCGCAATGTTTGTTTCACACACGTATCATTCTCGGGTTTCATTTTACCCTCAATATCAATGCAACTAAACACTCATTTGTATCTGGGATTCGACAGTTGAGATTGTAGTCCTCAAAAAAGATTTCTAAAAAAATTAATATTTTACTCTGAAAATACAGTCTTCAGCATTACTATTATACAACCGCTAAAGACTACAAAATGGCAATTCAATAGGAGCGTACGATTTCTTAGAACGTTCACTTGAATTGTGTGACTCACGGGGTTGAATGGTCCCTTTAAAGCCTCGAACGTTTGGTCTTCGTGTTGTACATTGTTCGCTTTTATGGTCTTCACGATTTACTCTGGGGAAGAACTTTCAGGTAAGTGTTTCTTAAATGCCTTTAAGTGGGTAAAAATCATCATTTTATATTTGAATGAAACAGTGTTAGTTTTTAAATGTTGCTCGGGAGTACATTTTCATCTTATATATATTTTAGCTCAGCCAATTTTCCCATAATGGTATTTCGAAGTCAATTTTTTTGTTCATACCCCCCTCGAAAACCAATCAACATAATGAAACGAAATTATTCCCAGTAAAAGCACATGTCACGGGCTAGGGCTTCAAGTATATAAAAATCCAATACAAAGTATTTTTGTATTGAAAATTTTTCTGAGTGTAGCAAAAATTTTTTAAAAAAATTTTAAATTTCAGAAATTTTTTAAATATACAAAACATTGATTGTTTAGGGTTTGGTATACTTAAAGCCCTAGCACGGGTCATATACTTTCACTGTAAATTATTTAATTTCAATATGTTAATTAATTTTCGGGGTGGGGGGGGGGGTGAGAACTAAAATCATGCAAATTTTGACTTCGAAATAGCATTATGGGAAAACTGGCTGAGCTAATATTTTTTTAGGCGGAATATATGATCCCAAGAAACGTCTAAACAATTTACACTGTTTAATTTTTCCCCACTTGAACACCCTTAACAAGGTATCTGTACTCAGAATTTGAAGATAGCTTAGGTAGCTGAGGAAACTTTGTAGCCCACCTGTTCCAAGACACGCCCTGAAACTTGACTAAACCGTGCATGTACTTTGTGATTGTGATAGCTTTTCATCTGTCATGCTGAATCTAATGGTAACATCTTTTGCAAACCCTATTACTATCATATATTAAGATATATTTGCCTTTTTTTCTAAACACACCTAACGCAGCAATTCTGGTGGAAGCGACGAATATCTTGCTTGCATAATGTGCAACACTTTTACTTGGTCTTGATTCCGTGGCAACATGTAAGGCTCCATGCTAGTGGTTTAGAAGCGTGTCTAAAATACGTATTCACTGTTTTCTTGTGACATACTGTATTCCCAAATTATTATAAGCAATCATTGTTACAATAACCTCTTAAATTGTTTAAGGACAAGATTTTACTATCACAGATTTTTATTGGTGCAGTTAACCACACTAGTCCTTCATTACTCAGACGCGTCATTATTTAGCATCTGATATTTAATCTAAGATTGATGTTGAATGCGTGTCTGTTTGATTTGACGCACAAATATATTTAAAGTTATATCTGAGTTTGTGATTCTTATTTATGCTAGTGTCTGTGTACATTTACTAAAAATATACCTTTTATCTGACCTCCTTTTCTATACTTTGTTTTTATCCCAATTGTAATTGCTTCGCCATTTATTTTCCCCTTCCCAGGTCTGCAGGAATAGTTTTATTGCACTTGCGCTCTTAATCTTTGCTAGCATCCATGTTTTTAACCATAAACAATATGTGAGTACAATGCAATCAAATTTAGAAACAATAATTATATGTTTTAATTTTAAAATAAATACTTTCCAACACAAAATTTTACATTTAACTTTTAATTACGTGGACATGACTACTTTTCATCCATGCAGTTTGTTCGTAACCTTTCTGGTTTTAAGACAAGGTAAGTTTTGAAACAGTGAATGGATAAAGACAAGGATAGTTATGTAACACAAACGCTTGTACACAAGAATAGCTTTTTAGAACAGTTTCTGTTTTTCTAAGCCTGTTTATATGAAGCAATATGTGGAATTTAGTAGACTCGTTGTGCCATATTTAAACACCTATGAAAGCTGTACAAATCTTCTGTATGCTCAATAATTTTGGAGATGGACAAGGCGAGTTTTGGATCATTAGCTTTTAAATAACAGAAAACTGGAATTCAACATCAAATGAACCACCTTAAGATCAGGTTGGGTCATAACCCATTACAAGGCCAAAACAGAGTGAACATACACAATTGAAGTGCACACTTAGTCATTCATACACACAAATACTAATTTTTTCTGTAGTGTTCGAAATTAGATAGGCGATATGTACACTACATCTCTAGTTTCGTAACTTTCAGTCATTACTTAAGGTATAAAACAGAAGAAAGAAATATATTGATAAATGTGACCTTATTTACGTAAGTATTATGTACATATGCATACATATACGCTTATGCATATATATATATATATATATAGAGAGAGAGAGAGAGAGCGATAGAAAGAGAACGAATTCTGAAAGAAAGACACACACAAACACTTAACTTATTTTAAAGTTAAGTTACTTACAAGTTGAACACAGACGGAAGTGTAAACATTTAATTACATACGTTCGTGAGTTTAATTCGGCAAAACAGCAAGTATACCGCAAACCAAATCAGATTTTTATGAAGGAAACATAGGAAAAGTGAAATAGAAGGATGTGTATTCAAACCAGCTCTTTTTTAGTGAGGTAAAAAATTCTAGATACTTTAAACATTTAGAACTTACATAGCTGGATGTGATACGGAGAGTAGTGAATCACAGCCTTAACGGCACACAACTAAACTTAAAGCCTGTCTACGTTAGCTGTTCTCTGTGGGATAACATACAATGAGGCTTTACAATATAGATGTGACCGCCTGCAAGGACGGGGGAAATGGGAGTTCTCCTAAATACTCGCCAGCCATCGGCATCGTCTGCCACAACTTTCCACGGGCAAAACACCGGGACCGCACTGGGAATTCAACCCTGGTCACTCTGGTGTGAGGCAAGTAGTGTGCCCATTACAATGCCGCGGCTTTCTACACATTAGATTACAATATAATGTCATGTAGAAATAGCGAATTGATCTGTGTTGAAATAGGACATTTGCTGTATCCTACATGAATTTTAAATCGTTAAATTTGTAAGTTAATTAGGATTATCAAGTGTATAACTAAAATTCTATTCAAAATTAAGTAATTACAGAGATCCTGCAACAAATAATATGTAAGTAAAAATTAAAGTTTTTAAATGTAAGTAAATAATTAAACATGTACGATGCAAAAGCAAAGCACTTTTTTTTTGCCATGATTTTGGTGTGCATGTATATTTAACTTTTATCTTAGACGTTTAAGCAAATGACTTTTCTACACTTATATACTTTTTTATTGAAGCTTATAAATATACGTCTTGGAAGAGAAAATGTTTCATAATCGCCGATGGCAGTTATAGGTTTCTTCCACGTCATGTATTTCCTAGCATAGCCCTTATACAGTAGCTAATAGAACCTCACCTCATAATTTGATGTGAAAATTTCACAAAACTTGGTTTTATAATGGAAGTAGACAAGTTAGTGGCCTAATCAAGGGAAGACCAGTAGCGTATTACATACTGCTGCCCATCTTGGATACCTACCTGGAGACACCAATTGGATTTTCAACATCATCAGCCGCAACATGAACAAAAAAATCCCTTGGTGATTGTATGTTGGTGGACTTCTTATTTCGAACTCTAACCGCAAGTCTCTGTCGGTTGAAGTAATGAAGGCGGATGCCGGATAAAACACACGGTCATAATTGAGATGAAGTGCAAGGAAATGAAGACTCAAAGACGTCATGTACAAAAAGAATATGAGTTTGGTTTCAGGTCGCGTAATGATTTAGCCTTTCCAGTGATGTAGTTTTGGCGATATCACTAGGAATACTCTTAGCATGGTAAATGGTGGTTTATTATTTTTGTGTATGACAGGGATTGCAGGGAAGTATTTAGTAAGCAATACATTTAGGTATGTAAATTTCCGTAGCTCGGGCACACTGAAACCCGCAAGGCGTATAATAAGACTGGGAATATAGGATAAAATTCAACTGAGGTAATTCCTTTTCAACGTTATGTTTTCTGTTTGTGTTGTATATTTTAAATTGGTAACATTAGCGGGGCAGCAAAAAAGTAAATACATTTTCAATAAGTTTCCGCAATATACACTGCCAATTAACCGAAATAATTTCTGAAAGTAGGCCTAACAGAATTAATATTATAAACATGAGAAACAGTTTTCCGTAAAAAAAGTATTTATCGACACTAGCGTCGTATACACCGAAGCAATAGAAACGATAGTAGGCCTAATATTTCTGTAAAATATATGCCTACCTTTATTGCTTTTTTTCGCTGTCAGTTGTACCGTTTACTTGGGAAGTTTTAGATACCCTACAGTGCAAAGGTTGTAGGGTATTTTTGAAAACTGTTAAATTTAATTAAATATTTAAATTGCTTAAAAATTAGTTGATTAACGTTCAGTAACCATTTTTCTCACAAAGAAATTTAAAGTTAGGGAAAACCGTTGTCAAAATAAAGAGATAGAAAGTACATATTTTTTTTGTGTGAAATACAGATGGAAAAGTTTTCATACATTTTATTTTATTTTCTGTCAAATCCGGAAATAAATGTAAGAGAATATTTATGCATATAATGTTCAGGCTCAGGTTTTATTTTTTATTCAAAATTAATCCAAAACTTTTTGGAAAATATTGTCATTTTATATGTAGCGCGTGTGAAACATTATGTTAAATGTGTCATAATGATAGTCTCTGTACAATAGTTTTAGGTAGGCTGCTTGATACTATTTGCCTAGTTATAAGCTATATTTTATTTGGAGGCTAAATAGACCTAAAGGAAAGAGATAAAATTAAATTTCCCGTAGAAATTACCTTAATCGATTTGTACAGAACACAATTCCTTATGACAAGAAAATCTGCAAATTAACGTCTTCGTTTAGCTAACGGTTACTGTAAGGGTAGGAATACTATTTTTTCGTAACATATGTTTATCTTGTTTCAATATCAAAATTTCGCCAGAGCTGTGAAATGCACTTATGTCATAACATCAAGGTGTTTAGAAGCGAAGTAAAAACTATACCGTAAATATTTTAAGGCAACATTCACTTGTGCCTCGTCGAAAATGAACAGTACGCAGTCCAACATTTGGCAAACTAGTATTTGTCAGACTGATATTGGTGTACTTATCACTAAATTTATGTTTGTAATGTGCATTCAATCAGTCAGGATTTCCAAGTCATGCAGTCATAGATGGTTGAATGTTACCTTGGACTTATGCTTTCTGCAACTTTCCAATAAGAATAAAATAGTAGTTCTGAAACCCAATCTCTGACCGCTAACGTTTCTTTTATTTGTATATTTTATTTCTTACACGCGATAAATGTATTTAGTACTGAACTGTTGATTGACGGACATAATCTAACACTGCAAAAACCAAATTTGAATGATATGTCATTTTTAAAACAATATTTCTACATTTAATTTTTAATTTGATAACGACAAAGAGTAATTTTGTAAATAACCTTTAATAGGATAAACGTACACAAACTGATACAAATTTTCTGAAATATTTTTGGCTCGGTTGACAACTATACCATTTGTAAGAAACATTAGTTGAGTATTTGTTTTTTCTGTACATTCCTGCAAGAATTTCACATGCATATATTTGTATTTACATTGCAATATGCTAAAATTTTTTTAAATCACATATTACATAAAAAATTGATTTTATTTATTTTTAAGTTCTTTGTACTTTTTACATCTAGACTACACGTTATATATATATATATATATATATATATATATATATATATATATATATATATATATATATATATATAATAAAAATAACACAATATACATAAAGTTACTGGTTTCCTAGTTGCCAAAATCGTTCTTCTTCAAACCTGTGCGCTGTAAATTTTGTCACGCTCTTACGGAAGACTACAGAACTGCTACTGCACATTTTTGACGGACATTAAACTCAAGGGAAAAAATACGTGCATATAAATGCAAATTATTGTACTAGTGCAAGTTGATAATCGGTGGCTATCAATAAAATGTTTATTGTCAGGAAATGTACATAACAACTTATAAAATAACAAATGCCAACCACAACTCTCTTCCCCATGTATGTATATACTACGTATGCACAGTATGTAAGTTCCCTTATTTTCAACAAAAAGTTACCAAGTTGTTAGCCTACTTTTATCCTAAAGGGTAGATATTATAATTAATTTTAAATAGTTTACGTGCATGTAGACATGTTAACTAATAATATAAGTTTTATTGTCGTGTTAGCTTCTAGCGTGGTGCAAATACAGCAATAAAAATATTTAAAACTCAGTTTCATGCTAAAGCCTCCTTATTTTGTACAATACGTTACTATCATAACTTATAAGCTTACTGTCCTCATAGTGCGTGCAAAGCAACCTTACAAGTTAAAATCGTTTTTTACATCTAGAAACATTAATGAATAATATATTCATTTATGGTCTTCCTTTCATATTACATTGTAGACATACAACAATGGTAGTTAAATTTAAGATACACAATAAAGTGTACAAATATTTGGTTTGTTTTTAATAGGTCCTGCAGTTCTTGATCTGCAAGTATTCGACATTACGTATTCACGTATTAAAACCATCAAAAATGGAAAATTTATATTTCTTTAAAACAACATGAAACAATAACATTAGAAACTTCGGACAATGGTCCTCATATACTTCAATCTATAAAGAAAACTTATAACGGTAACAGTATCTCAAAAATGTTTACGATATGATAGAAGTACACATTAAACGGAAGTCGCTGAATTATGTGCTATATTGTACTGAATTATTTTAAATTCAGCCTAGTAATTGATTAAAATATCTCATGTGATAATACATTGTCATTTTTCGCGATGGTGTAACTATTATCACAGCCTAATCCACAATACATAAAAGCCGTGTAACTTTACTAAGAACAGTATACATACTACGTTTCATGAAATTCTGAAATTTTTTTTATTAAATTATCTCATGAGATCAAGAAATGTTTACATCTTTACCAATTAGATAGTATGAACACGTCATAAACTAAACACATAAACATTAATTTAACTTCCTAAGTGCTACATTAATTCTGAGGTTAATTAAATTTTGTAAAATGGTTCCTTCCATACATAGGGTAAGCATTATATGTCCGAATTGCTTACATTTAGAATAAAACAAATAGGACATGAACAAAAACATAAAAGTCAAATCACCTTGCTATAAGTAAGTATTAAAGTGTGTTCCGAATATGAGGTAGTTCTAAATATTGTTCCTTAGATATCTCGTGTAGTGAAGTATGTATCGACAGCCTACACGTATAAAAATACGAAAACTGTACACACAATAAAACATAAACGTCAAGTTAACTTATTAAGTGTTATTTCTGTAAAATTTTTGATGAAAATATTTTAATGACATTTCATCTGTTTGGAAAAAAATGCTTAAATAGCAGCTAGTTTGAATAAATAAACAGACAAAGAATAAAATACACAAACGTTTTGGAAGCTTACACTTAATTATACATGTAGTACTTTGAATAAATTAAAAAAAATATTTTTAAATGTCATATTATACTCAAAATTAAAAAATTGGGCTTTGTTCCAAAAATATATACAGAGGCAGAAAAGAATACACAACTCAAGTCAGGTTAGTATGTACGTACGTGCAACGAGTATAATGAAGTTTATAAAACAGTTTCCTCAGACATGTCGTATTATACAATAATATGAAAGTTGCTGTAATTTTAAAAATAGTAATACAAGTGGAACGAAACATACAAATGTATAGTCAACTTACTAAGTATGAACTTCGGATAAATATTTCCTTGGAAACGTAAAACTATTATACAAATATAAAAATGACTGTTATTTCGAAAATATGGTAAAAGAATTAACGAAATACATAAAAGTCAGCTTACTAACTAGTATATATGTACTAAGTCTGATGAAATATGGGGAAAATAATATTTTCTCAGATGTCATATTATTATAAAAACAGAAAAATGGCCGCCTTTTTTAAAATATAAAAATAAGAAATGTGAACTCGGGATGTACGATACAAACAAAATGAAAGACGGGTTACTGACTAGTATACACGCACTAAGTTCGATGAACTTCAGAAAAATATTTTCTCAAATATGTCACACTATGATAAAAATGTAAAATTGCTGCCATTGTGAAAACATGAACTCCTGACGAACGAAATACACAAAAGTAAAGTCAGCTTACTGTGTTGTGTATGTATATTAATTTTGATGAAATTCTGAAAATTTTTTCCTCAGATTTGTCATATTCTGCTAAAAAGAGAAACAAATGGCACAGATTAAAAAATACGAACCCAGAATGAACGAAATAAACTACACAATGGCCAAGTCGATTTCCTAAGCAGTATGTGTGTGCCATCATGAATTCAAATCTGTAAAATATTTGCTTATATGTGTCACATTATGCTAGAAATATAAAAACTGCGGTCATTACGAAAATATGAGTACATGATTAACGAAATATACAAAAGAAACGTCAACTTTGTATGGAGTATATGTGTACCAAGTTCCATATACATAGCATAGCTAAAAATAAATAAAAATCGCCACCATTTTGGAAGTATACATACGACATGAACTAAATAAATAAATGTCAAGTCAATCCACTATGTCCTTAATGTGTACAGAGTTTGAAGACATTTTAAATTACGATTCCTTATATATCTTGTGTGATTAAAAAATGTTGGAATGGCTATTATTTCAATAAAATGAATACGGTATAAACGAAATATATAAAATGCAAGTCAAGTTTTTAAATACTACGTATATGTGTACCGAGTTTGCTGTTATTCGGACTGCGGGTTCAAATGTTTATAGGGGGAAGTGGGACACACACGGACAAATCACATACAGACGCACTACATGATGGTGATCTCATAGCCTAATTCTTCCTTCGGAATGTTGCTAAGGTTTTACGCTAATTAGTCTGTAAGGAGTGGTTTCACGAGCATCCACATTATTTCATGACATAGTTATGCACTGTTAAAAATTTCCGTAAATTTACTGGCTATTTTACAAAAACGTCTGTTTAATTAACGGGAACATTATTTTGTAACAGTCACACATAATTATATATCTTTAATTAAACATATGTAAAACTGCGAGAAGAAACTAAATATATAACCGAACGCATCATTGTGCCTGCATCCTAACAAAGTCACATAAATATGCAGGTTTCCATAAGTGGAGCTAGTTGCCTTCCGTAAATTAACGGACACTTCTGGAGAATTTTTTACCAGCACTTCTCTGTAAAACAACGAAAATTATTTTTAACAGTGCCACCTAATGTTTGTGAAAGTTTTTAGCTACTGTTGTTCAGTACTCCTTAGTAACATACTAAAAATTCCACTGGCATTCGGTACCACTTGAAATACTCTCATGTATACCGTTATAAATTTTAACGGAAATGTACTGTTAATAAACGGTAAAAGTGTCCGTAAAAGTAAAATACGGAAATGTCTATAGTAAATACACTCTATGGAATCATACGGTATATGTCCGTAAGTCTGCTGCGGACGCTTGCACGGAAGAATATAAAATTTATGGATTAGACAGATGTAAATATTACGGATATATTTTAATTACATCACCGGTAAATCTGCAAATCTGTAGAAATGCAATTGTAGCATTACAGACATGTAAATATGGCTCAGTTCCGTGTGATGAAACTTTTTTACGGAAACTTCTGTTGGATTAAGAACTAAATTTCCGTGAATTCACGGACGTATCCGAAAAAAAGGTTTACCGGAAATTCCGTAAATCGACGGAGAAAATTTTTTACAGTGTGCTAATCCTATACACAAATATGGAAACCCGTTACAGCCATCGCAAACATTTATTTCCCCCAACGAAATACTGTTATATTATGCAAAGTATACACATGGCGTGTGGGGAAATTTTAATCTTAAGTTTCGATATCCATGGTCAGACGTCGAGAACTAGCGTGTGTACCTAGAATTGTTTTCTTATTGGCCTGAACTACATTGCAGTCCGTGCGCAGAAACGTGTGCAAATACTTCAGGAAATTACTTTCTTCCAAGAAAGTAACATTTCTTGGTACTTTACCACAGTTTTGCTACACTATTGCGTATTTGTTCACTGATAGATAAAATAATGCATGTGATTTTTATAATACAGTAAATCTGTAAATGTCTTAAGGCTTGGAGCATAACTTTTAAATATTTCGGCAGTACTAAAGTTATGTCCACTATTTGTTCGTGGGTCGATAATGACGCAAAACTACGTCAGTGATGTACACGGTCTTCATAAAGTACCGTAACTCATATATCATAAAAACATAATGAAAACATAAGGGAATGACTATAGGCCCATAGTACCTACGTCATGTTGTGGAATGCACATAAGTTTACTCTTATCTGATTTAAACAGAAATTGTTTGGTATAGATTCGGACGTCAACGCTTCATTATACTACTGAAAAATTATAAACAAATTACCCGTATTTAGCATAAACTCTGTTCTCCATACATTATATTTATTTTATCTGTACTAGGTACTAGACGTTGGTGCTTTTCAAACAGTATACACAAAGCCATATTATGTGTATTTAATTTTATTCCTGGTCATAATTATTTGTGTGGCAACAGTTTAGCGTAATGATAAAGATGATTCTGCATATTTTCCAGATTTTCGTATCCAAAAAGAAAATGATATTTCAAGATATCAGAAATCTTAATTATAATGTCGTAGAGTAATCTTAAATTAGATTTTGTCACAGTTTTCTGAAGAGTTTACGTAATTTTTACTTCAGAGCTATAGATTTCTTTAAACAAATTATTAAGCATCAAAATAAAAATTGACGAGTACTTTTTTATGAGATGTTACCAAGGTCAAATATTCGCTTGTATTTTAGTGTCTATTACGTAATTCTTTTTTAAAATAATCTTTTTTATACACTTGACCGGGTGAAAAAGTATTCGTTGGTTTAATACTGTCAAAAACAGAATATACCTATGCGATGAAACTTTTAATGCCTTTATTTGCCGAGCATTAGTATTGCATCAATTTTTTTGTTGAGAAAAAGTTTCTCCTTCAGAAAACGCACAGAAGGAAACAATCGTAGCAGATACGTATTTAATTTGGAAAGTGAAGCCAATTTTTAACTTAGTTGGATATTTGGCCGGCTGACTTTCCTGCCGCAGTATCGTATCAGCTGACGAGCAAGGATCTGGCCTTGACAGAAAGGAAAGGTAGTGGGGAGAGAAGAACGTTCTGTCTACTTGTTCGTGATGCTCAAGAACGGGAGATGAAATTCTCTGAAGCACGGTCGAGTGAAACAGCTCAGTGCTACGAATCTGTTTTATTCGTCTTTTATCGTCATATAGGCTGATATAATAACCACGTAACAAGTTCGAAAACTTATAAATAAATTGACGAACTTCGCAAACTATTTAAGCGTAGGAAAAGTACAGCGGAATTGTTGTTATTCCAACAAAATATGCTCAGAATATGACATTTTATTTACAAAAATACAAACATTTTAATATTTGAAATTATACAGTAATTAACAGTGTCACTAGAACCACAGCATGTTTTCTTATAATTTTGTCCTAATTTCATTGAGTAATAAATACTTTCATGATGACTTTCGATTGGTTTACGTGCGTAATGAACACTGGAGATTTGTCAGAGACTCACAATGTGTGCCAGTAACAGCATAGTGTATTCAGTTTAATTTAGTCTCGCAGAGGAAAGTAACTCAGCTATCTTAAATGAAGTTTTGATCGCATAAGCAAGAACACATTTCTCAGTTCATTAAAATACGTATGACTAATCTGCTTGCATCAATCAAAGCAGAACCGCTAATTCGGAGACAGGGTGGAATGTAGTTTTCTAAGTAGTTATCAAGTCTAACGCAGGAGCAAGGTTAACAAAAATTCAGTGTCTGTTTTGATGCCACTGACAAGTCATCCAGCATGTTCATACCATAAAAGAGAAACTTGCAACTTATTAAAACTTACGTCTATCATACCTTAGCATAGTTTCGAGTGGTGAATTATATAAGTTGGTTTACGGTCTATCCACATTTTGTTGCCTTTTACATTGCTGGGTTAAACTGAAGAACTGTGTAATATATTGATTCGCAGGAACACAACATAATTATTGTGCGTATAATGAATGACTTCGTATATTAGTTGTAGAATTAGAAATTGGAGTACGGAAAAATTTTAACTGTTTATTTTATCTACCAACTAGCCTTACAGACGGAAAACTGTCATGCCAGCGAGCACACACCTTGGTGATGCTAGGTGTTGATAGTTTCTTTAATTTTTTCTTTATCGGGAAGGGTAGTAATTGAATAATACATGACATGTTATGTTTAATATGGATATATTAACTATGGTGCAAAGCTAGTTGTTGCTGCGCATAGACGTTGTCTTAATAAAATCTGAGAGAATTTAAAACGTTTACGCACAGAAACCTTACATGTAACACTTTGAAATATCACATTTTAGAAGCTAAATTTTATTTAACTAAAGAGAAATTTGTTCTTATAACTGAGTTAATAAAAGGATGGATCAAAATAATTTACTGCTTAATCGCTAAAAAAATTTCTTTTTTAACTATGGGTTAAAGGAATGATGATTTTTTGTCATAATTCAAAAGTTTCGTAAATCAAATATCACTTTACGTTTACAAAACATCCCGTCGCTACCAACCGACTTTTTATGGTGTAAAACTTGTTAAGCCTAAATAACAATTTAATATTTTTATAAACGTTGTTGTAATGTTTGTTTAGTTAAAGGGTACACTGAAACTTGATTCAAGCTATGTAATCGTAATCCTCACTCACGGTAGCTTCTGTACCATACAACAATTGAGAATTTTTACAAACTGTGGTTATGGCAGTCTATTATCAAATATTTTATACCAAGGCAAAACACTTCGAACGATCAGATTCATCCCATCAAAACAAATTCTGCTGCATATTCACTAACTACAACAGTCATGTAGTATTCAGCATGTCATAAAATAGTACAAAAGTCGAAGATTTTAAGACAGACATTATTCAAGACGAAAATTTATCATTACCTGATGGGAAGTCGTTCGAGAATTATTGTGACTTGTGGAAAATGTTAAAATTCATCTCTCTCTATTTCCCTGTATATTGTTCTGTATATGATAAGCCGTTTTATAAATACATACGTGCGTAGAAAATTATGCACCACTATTAGTCTTTCGTACGCTCTGGAGGAAATTACTCTAAATGCAATATGAACACTCCTAACCTGATTAATGCTAAGAATGAATCTAGCCGTATCTGCAAAAAATCTGCTAGAATTAAAATAGTTGTTCAGCGAAATTACCTACTTCGAGACTATATTCGGACCGAAATAAATACAATCTGTCTCTTTAGCCAAGCAATATTAGTTTTATATATGGGTAAAATTTTCTAAGCCGTTTGGATACATACATTTTTACGACAATAAAAATGCACATTCACGTAACCGCAGTGAATAAGTTAGTTTGAAAGTTATTTTAACGTGTCTTTATTAGCGCTAAGCTCCAAAAGTCAAATCAGACATGTTAACAGGCCAACTGAGATGGGACTGTTGAATCTTTACATTGTGTTCGTTAATGATATTTCTTGCTTGTGGTATTTTGCTACTGTTTAACTCGTGCACAGCATGATTCACGTTTTGAACGGAATTCCCATTATCGTTTTGCCTGTTTTTGTGAACGCCGTCCCTATTCCAGCGATTTTATCTCTTAATTGTCTCGAACGCTACCTTCTTGTCTTCCAATTGAATATCAATATCAATTTGCCGCTCCCAAAGGCAAGGAGAAAATTTAGGGATATCGGATTTAGTCCCTGAGATACAGCTTTTACACTGTAAAAACCAACTGCCTGATAGCTTTTTTGTTAATGTGGTTCATAGTCAGAATGTCGTGATTATTCGAGATAAGCGAATTTCAGAATATCATTTATCAACATACCTTAAATTTGCAGCTGTAAATTCGATTAGTATTTTGTGATAAAACGACAGTTCGTGCACACAATAATTATAATGTTACCACATCTGTCGAGTACTGACTAAACAGCCAGTAAATATGCGTTCGCAGTTTTATTAATAAAAGATGGCCCTAATAATTTAACAAATTAACAAGCGTTAATACATTGCACGTTGCGAGAATATTGTAGGGCGTTTTTAATTAAATCTGCATCCAATACACTGTAATGTTTTTGTTCTTTTACAAAGAAAATCTTTGGAAACCCAGCCGTCAAATGAATTCCTTGTAAAGCTGCAATTGTTATCCTTGTAATAAAATACGAACTATTTGTTTGTAAAATTACAAGGATTGACCTTGTAGTTGTAATTTCAAAATGAAAAAAAAAAAACTAATGTTAATGCTTATTGTACTTCATAAGTAACACTGACCTTATTTATCAAATAACTTATGAATAAAGGACGTTTATAAGAAATTATTTTGCAAAAATACCTTACTTAGATGTGCTGAGTTTCGAACCACTCTCCCCACGCTTGCACCGTACGCATTTTACACCTAGACCATTGTGGCTTCCATAATAACCAATCTTTATTTATTGCGGTACATTCAATGTACACTTCAGTAATAATTCTTTCTTTTAAAGCACGCAATTAATACAAACATTCACATTGTTTCAGAAAAATTGCTTTCCAGAAGTTGTGATCTTTGCATAAGTAATTTCCGGCGAACCTATAATTTTGGTAGACTACAAATTTTTTCTAAGCTTTTTTTGCAAACAAAATCCTTTTAACATTTTAAACTAATAATTTTACAAGGAAACATTTTCAACATTTACAAAAGTTTGTACAACTACAAAAAAGTACCTTGTCATATTTTAGAAAAGAAAATGCAGTGCAGGAACTGTCGGTATATAGGTACAAAGAATTCCTTTGTAGTGTTACAAAGTTTACATTTGTAACATTATAAACTACCAATTCCTAAAAGCAAATCTTTGTACTTTTTCAAGGAGTTGTAAAAGTACAAAGAAAAATCTTTGTAAATTTTAAATTTTTTTAGAATGTAGTTAATTTAGCTTTAGACCATACTAAGAAAATTGTGTGCAGAAACTCTTCTCAATTTGTTACATTTTTACGGCGAATATTTAGCGAGACCATATAATAATAGTTAGTAATTTATCACCTGCACTGCAAGGGAATTTAGACGTTCGTTCAAGACTGCCAGATTATTTGGGAATAAGTGACCATTACAAATCCGATCACACACTAGCGTAGCGATTCATTTTGCACATTTCGTTTTTGAAGAATGCAATGAGCGTGTCTCTGTTCTTGCGTAATCTTGTGATTATCAAGAAATGCATTAAGTAATCAGGCAAGCGTTCTAGTTGAACTGTCATAATTATCTTTACCCACTTTTTTATATACTAAAATATAATAGAATAGCCCTACATTTCAGTATGTATGATTTGTATAACAGACGTTAATGCGTCTTGGCGAACGGCAAATGTTATAAGTTTGGAAAACTAATTAATGTACCTGACTGAAACTATTTAACAATTCTCAAACTACCAAATGAAAAATATATTGCGAATGAGAGAAACTTGCAGGATCATGATACTGTATTTATTGGAAGAAAGTAAATTAGCTTTTAGTGTCATGTTGATAGGATAGAAAATACAATAGCAATATTATAACCAACAAAGACACACGAATGCTCCCAGTCATCTTTGAATCCTAGTAAGTAATTGCTATGTTATAAATAAGGTACGCATTTGATGTAATGCAGTAATTAATAAGTGAAATAAAATATTACCAATGAACATCAAATCATAATTGTGAATTATAGATCAGCTACAAATATATTTTATTATAGAAAGCTTTCGAGAAAATTGATTCATTTATTACTAAACCATTTTCGTAGTGTTGGTTCGTAAAGCTGCAATGTATTACTAACAATCTGCCGATATTTGTACTATTTTTTTTTAAAACTGGCAGTGATTCAACGTTAACACTCTAGCTTTTATTATCGTGTCAATGCAATAAACAAGAGTTTATTTCAGTATTGGTACTCAATTTCGTCTGACACCTACTTTACGCTGAGTGGCGTTTTACGACAAAGCATGACAATTTACAACCATTGTTTCCGAATGTACTATTTTCAATTCTTCTCCTTGAAAATTAAGGCACAAGAATACAGTACGCGTAAGAAATTTTTAATGTCGAATTAGTCATTTACGTTGCATGATTACTGGGAAAATACGTTTTAAAAATATGTTTAAATTGTTAGCACGTTGTTAAAGGCAACCACTTGCACTGGTTTTGTTTAACAGCGTCACATTGAATGGAAAAATATTACCTATGTCCTTGAAATTTTATTTTGCTGTTTCGTTGTTAATTTTAGCTTCCTGCAAAACCCAACGTTGGAATATTTTGTCAGATACAATTCCCGCAGTTCCGATTGTTTTGAAAAGTAAGGTCCATGAAGAAGGCAAAATTCCACGCGCTAACTCAGCTGACCCTCGTGAATGGTTTTTATGGTACATATCTTCGTCAAACTAAAGGTAAGTTTTGTAGTGATTTCATAACACTCTGTAATGATGGGTGTGATCAAGAAAAAAGTTTTTTACTGCACAAATATCTATCCTTCAGTAGCTGTATGGTCTTGTTATCGATAAGTTAGAAAACCGGGCAGCGATTTGGGCATTGGCTAGATCGCTCGGCACCCGTATTCGAAACTCCGCGGTGTCAACCCCCGTTTTTCTTAGATAGAAATCTTAGTGGAAGTTGTCGTAGGTCAGTTGCATTTCTCGTGTTACGTCTGTTCTCCACATTCTTTGCATTCATACTTTTCTCTATTTTAGGACTTCATTTTCTGTTTTATTTCGGGAGTTGGTAGACGTGTATACATTATACACAAACCGTTATATTTTCATAATAATTCATGCCTAGTTTAACGTCTGCAATCTACTACCAAATAGCCTTACGGTAAACATCAAATTTTCGTTATAAACTATAGAGTCCTGTAAGATACGGCCTATGAGTAAATTTATTTTATGTAATCCCAAACATTAGTATGTTTTACATTAAATTGGTACGTCTAACTTACGTAACAAACACGTGTGCATATTAGACATATGTATAAACATTAGAGTCCAATTAATCACAAAAAAGCAGTATTATTGGGGTTCAAAGATGAAGGAGCAGTTGTAGCGTTATCATACTTACGTAGCAAGAGACGGAGGGTAACGACATGTTAAGGTAATGTGCTGAGCACTCGCATTCTGGAACAATGTTAAGAGGAGAACGAAGGCAACGGAATGTGAAATATATGTGTTGAGTTACAGACATTTTATTGATGTTAGTAAGGGAATGATGCGGGAGAGAATTAGAGTGGAGAGGGGTAGTATAAATTTTTACGGTTATACAAAACTACGCCAGTATAGCTGGGTGACTGTGGTAGAGGCCGTATGCTGCCCATCATACTTTAGCATATACGTTGGGGACTAGGAGTGGTCGTACTGTTAACAAGTAGCCTAGGTTAATAAAATAGTTTATATATATTAATGGTTTTATATGTCTCGTCACCAGCGAGGTTTCTTGAGACTGCTAGGCACAAATTTATACAAGGACGAGAACAAAGAAAGGAGTCGGCCATGGCCTAGGTTAAGGAACCATCACAGCCGCAGTTTTGACGTTTTCGAGAAACTATTGAAAATCTAAATCAGGCTTCCCGTTGCAGCGATTCAAACCCGTGTCATCCCGAATACGAGTCCAAATTACTACAGAATAAATCGAAGACAAGATGGCTGCCGGATGGGGTATACAAGGGGTTGTATAATTAGTTATACGTTTAAGGCAACTAATACATTTTTGGTAATTTTCAACATTTTTCTACTTTTTGAAAGTTTTTGGCCTTTGGTGACCAAGACGTCAAAGGTAAGGCTATCACAATACAAAATGATAACGATTACGGTACTTATGATGGTCGCCATGTGGCGGCTATTCCGTCATTAGATAATTGTTAATCCTTTTTCCTGCTCCCTTTTCCTTGAAGCCTCATTTTATGACTACCCTCGGTAATATTTTACGAGATATTAGACTTATCTATTTTAATTATTTTAACTTTTTTCACCACCGGGATTTCACAGCAAACGTATGCTTCAAGATTTACAGGGAACAGCAAATGTTTGTACAGAGTACACACGACCAAAACACACACGCATTCGTGAACACAAATACAAAACTTGTGCTCTTAGATGGAAAGTACATAAGGTACAAACAATGTGTAAGAGCGGAGAAAATTATTTCTTACATTGAATTCGTCCTGAAATTCCGTTACTGTATTTTAGGTTCTCACTTGTTTTTCTTTCTATGATTACTGCAACAGCACATGCTTACTGAACATTGTTTCTGAAAAGTTCCTCCCCATCCAAAAGTGAATTTTCCTAAGAATCACGCGCAAGCTATAACCTTTGTATTTCAGTACGTTAATTTACGGCTGAAGCTATGCCATCAAACAACGCACTGCTGATTCAACTGAAGATACTTTACTGTCATAAATACGTCTATTACTCTGTCTATTTACATAGCGAACAGGCAACAATGTAAAAACACTAGATAAAACACGATGAACGTAAAAAAAACCGCTTTCGATGCATTTTTAAAAACTATGGTTACGGGCACATTAATAATTCTACTAGCACATCTAGTCTTAAAAGTATTATGGCCTAGTTCAAGAAATCACGTTTGTAAGTTTTATGTTTCGTTTTGTAGTGTGCGTAGATGAAAGGCGTATAGTGTTCAGTGAATGACACTGCTGGAGAGACAAAATATCAAAAAGAAGATTGTATGCAGACAAAACCCACTCACAATAATACGGTAGAATGAATGGGAAAGAAGAGAGGAAGTAACAGCTTAAAATTGAAACCAATACGACGTGAAGGAAAGCTAATTCAGAAAAGTACCAAATTAGCATAATAATTTCGATGGGTACGGTGTCACATTTTGTAATCCATAAAGCATGGAACTTTTTCCTCAAGCTATTGCTTATCAGATCTTGATACTGGCGAGAGTGGTGCGGGAAGCGGAGGGTAGAAATGACATCTATAAAAACCCTTCAGTAGTTATACTTTATAAAAGAGACAGATAGAATACCAACACAAAGGAAGAAAGAGACCAAGGAAAACTTCATCAGAACAACCATTTGCATAACCACTATATATGTAAGTTTGATGTGCTGGAACGTTGTGTGGAGTTTATGATTTATACATACTGCTGCTGCCAATGGAAGTAAATACAATTTCTAGGAAAGTGAAATCAAAGGTAACCCATGCCTATCTTAACTCGTAAATTTACTAATATAGTACAACGGCAACTCTTCGTTTCTGTCACATCTTACAAACTGTTCAAATATTTTTGTTTTGCTATCCGAAATCAATAAAGATTATTTATTTTGTTAGGTATGGCTCAATAAAGTTTTTTTATTCTCAAGTGTGTGTATTTCATCGTCGATGGAAATAAAATACTGTTAAAGTAATAATATAATATGAAATGTTTTCATTATAGCTTGCAAAAGACAAGTATCGATCAACATGGGCATAAGAGATTTTAATACCATATTTAATTGTTTGAATAGTGCGGATTCGCAACTATGGCTAAATATTTTCAGGGCGTTCTTGCTGACAAAATTTACACTACTTTTTTTTTTAACTAATGGCCTCGTCCAAGATTACATTTGTCAAATTCGTTTTCTTGAATGGAAAATATAAGAAAATCGAAATGATTCTTTGTTTCTTTTAAGCGTTATGAAATGAATACAATTCAATTTGAACACTAAAATGGTCTCGAAAACATCAAATCTACTTATACACAATAAACCAGTTGTGCGAAGTTTAACTAATCGAGCGGAGTTGCGCAATGGTAACATGTTGGAATCGCCTTCGGTAGGACCCGGGTGCGATCCCCGGCTCCGGCCATCCTGATTTCTGTTTTCCGTGCTTTCCCGAAATCACTTCAGACGAATGCTGGGATGGTACCTTAAAAAACTTCATGGCCGACTCTTCTGCCAGGAGCTACCAAGTTGCACCTCATTGTCAACGGGACGTAAAGCCCACTTTATAAAAATTGAACTAAATCATTACGTCTACCGTGTGATATTTTAGAAAATTATGTAAATTTCAGACAACTAGAAAATTTTATTTTAAATTATAGACTTTATCGTCAAGAGCCATTTTACATAAATAAATAATTTCATAAATCAACGTATTTTTATTTACTAAGCATATAGTCTAAAACGTTTTGGTGGTATTTCCTGTTACATAAAATAAATGTTTTGTTGTATAGCAAAGTTGTATTATTTACGAAAAAGATAATACATGTGCATTCGAAATTATTCCACGTGACAAGTTTGTTTACTAAACAAGAAATGTAAATCAACGCTAATTTAAAGTCGTGTAAAATACATTGTGCTACAAACAGCTATTAAATATAGCTTCTAACTTCAGAAAGGCTTTTTTTAAATTGGAAATTCTTAAAGCAAAAGTTTAATAAAAAATTTTGACTAGTAATTTTTAAACATATTTTGCTGTTCCTTTTGGTAACGATCACGCTAACAGGCTAGAAATACCATTTATATTTGCGGCAAGAGTGGAAGTATTGTCATAAACTTTCAAATAAAAAGAAATATTTAATAGACCGTGACAGCGAGCGTACCTCGAATCTCCGAACCACTCTGGATGCTCGACTCTTCCCATGGGCATGGTTGTGTGGGATGTGTGGAGTTCCAAGTTGCTGGGCACCTTTACGTGGCCTTGAACAAGCTACCATGAAATGTTCAGAAATGACTTCCTTAAACATATACCCTCGAAATTATCCCCATTAGTGTCATTTAGAAGAGCAAATAGCGATTTTAATTAGGTTATATCTAATATAAAAATTGAGTAAACGGTGTCAGGGTTTGTAGTTGGCGTGTGTGTTTTGGAGGACCACGGAACGCCAAGGCAATGGTCCATGAGGTGACAGGGAGGCTTGTTAAAGGTTACTAAAGATGCGGCGAGGAACGATGAGAGAGTAGCGTAGTGGTCAATGTAGAGCGACGAAAAATGGCCGACCAGAGTGAGCCGGAGGAGTGAGAAATTTTGGTCAGCTCTCTACGTCGAGGTCTTTAGCGCTGGTGAAGGGTGACGTGAGGCGATGTGGAGCAGCGCCGGAATGAATGGGCGGGGGAAAAGGGAGATCCCCGATAAAACCCGCCGACCAGCGGCATCGTCCGACACGATTCCCACATGCGAAAATCCGGGGACCAACCCCGCCGGGAATCGAACCCGGTGGGAGGCGAATGGTCTGACCATTCGGCCACCGCGGCCCCGTGAGCCAGAGGAAACAATGGAGAAAGATCGCAGACTGTGTACTTATTGTTTGGGAATGACAAGAATATTATACCGGTGTGAAGGATGACGGTTACACATTTTGTTCAAACGTATTGCAAATAATTTGCTTAAAAATTTAATTTCATAAAATTGCAATATTATTGTTCAATTTATATAATTGTTTTATTTTACTGCATAACTGTCGCAGTTAATTACTGATTTATGTTTACTTTTCCTCTCTGCAGTATAAATCCAATAATTATATTACATTATTCATCTGTGAATTATGAAATTTTTAAAAATATATGCTTTTTAATATTTTATGTAATGATGGTTCTTGGTCACTAACCCACCCTTGCTTCTTCCTACCTCGCTAAGGACAATTTATAACACATGTTCCACTTTAAGATTTAGTGTAACTTATATTTCAAGTTTAAATATTTTATATCCTAATAAAAGTTAATTTCGTAGGTCTACTAAAATTATGTTGATAATTTGTCCTAAAATACTTATTATCTGGTCTAGCTAATGCATTTTAATTATAATATTTACTCATATATCGAAGTCAAAGTAAATTAAATAAATTTTTTACAAATAAAATTGCATTCAAATCAGTGCAAACACATACTGCAGTAAGATAAATGAAAATATTAAAATTATATACATGTAGAACTTTTTAAAATGAAACAGGTAGTAATAGATCCTCTCTTTAATTCATCTTTCAACTTACGGTATTTCATGGTGTTTTTCATTCATGTACAAAAAACACCATTCTTTCGTACGTTCGTACTTCGTGTCGTCGCAGAGGTGACTACGAACCGATGATATTTCAGGTGGCTACACTGGCATTGGCGACGAGCTGCTCGCCTGTGACTACCACAATCACTTCAGCAGTGACGGCAAATTGTTCGTCGAAGTTGACGTTTTCTTCGGCAGTGACGAGTACGAGAGCTTCATGCACGTTGATGATTACTTCGGCAGTGACGACGATATGATCGCACGTGTTGATCAACACTTCGAAGGTGATGACGAGCAGCGACAGTGACGACCAGCTGTTCGCTTTGAGAACAACGACGTTGGTGTGATATTTTAATGATTCTTGCAATGGGTACGTATTGTGGGGGTATGTCAGTTCTACGACCTCGTCAGTTGACAGAACATCTTTTCCTCTCCCCACTACGCTGGGGGTTATGCGGGGCGGTGAAGAATGTTGGATGCTATGGCCAATGGGGTTTCGGCTTTATGTCTGGTGTACGAACCCTTCACGTATCGTGGTACCCAATGGGAGGAAGGATACATACGCACCAATAGACGGTGCATATCCTTCATCATACGCCCGCATATTTTTGAGTCACTGACTAGTCTGTGGTTCATAGATTTTTATTCATATTAAAAGTAAGGAAGACTAAAACAATAACAATTTATACAATTAGAATTTTCTGTGCCTAAAAAAAGAATCGGCTCCCCTAAACTTTACTCTAGTGCCAGAATTACATATACTGTTTAAATGTCTAACTTCGTGCATTGTACCCAAGAAATATTTATTTCACCTGCGCATTTATAATTTTTTTTAAACAGGTACACGAATTAAGCTTGAAACAAAGTGTTGGTTACGGTTGTGTGAGCTGTTTAAGCTACGATACGTGATATTTATTTAAGTTAATCTCCACCGTCATATATATAATATATACACATACAATGTTTAAAATGTAATACCTAACACAAACTTAATACTCAAAATATAATTTCGGTACAGAAATACATTGTGGTTTTCAATTATAAAATATGTATAATATTATAGCTTTATTTACATTATGATATTAGTACCAGCCTCTACTACCTGCGCAAGTAACAAGAGTGTCTTGAATAAGTCGCATGAGATGAGAGAACTGTAGGATTTGGCGCATTGCGGAGGGATATTCAAAAAATTCTGAAGGAATAAAAATAAATCCTCGATATTTTCGTGTGGGACTAGGCCAATTATAATAATTAAAAGAAAAAAATTGTGGCCGAACAGAAGATTGCCGAGTCCGCATGAATCTCTGTTCTCGTGTTCAAAATTGTTTTGCTGTTAGATTTCGGGACCGTTTTATGTATTTTCGAGCAATAATCCTAGTTAAGAAACTCCATCATCTTGATGCAAGTACCTTCATGCACCGTTTAAAAGAAAAATGATAACTGCGTTTACTGTGACAGTAATAAAATACCTGGTATGTAGGCCGCAGCTATATAAGCTAAGGAATTGCTTTCACACACGCTGCGCTGTCAGGAAATTTCATACTCTAATTCAGGTATTTTAAGTAATCATCATAACCACAAAACCAGCAAAGTAAACAATAATATCATGAAGGATGACTATTTAAAATTAGGAATAAATTTTGTCTATACAGTTTTTTTTTAAGTTTGATGAAAGTCTTTTCGAAAAAAAAAAACATTAACTAAACAAACAACGTTTCTTTAACGCATTTTTACGGTAAAGCACTGAGTTTTAAATTATACTGCCAGATTCTGGAAGACTATGTCATATTTGCCAATGATTCACTGACTGTTGCTTGTAATAGTTGACGGTAACTCATTTCCCACATGGGCGTTTACAGAAAATCTATGCCGGATGATTGTAATGACGTTTGTTACGAAGGTTGCTATGGTCTGAAATATGTCAAAATAAACTTATCTCGTAAATATTTCTTCTTCGAAAAACAATAAATTGAATTTAAAATGAGGGACTAATGTTCACTGTTGCATAAACCAAAGCGAAGAGTCACGTCGAGGCGCGAAATTCGCTGGTCACTAATCCTACGTGTTTTAGCGAGATGAGTGAGCGTAGTGACTGACTGTACAAAATTCACCATGTAGGGAATTAGGGCCACTCATTTCTTGTGCCGAAGTGATGTCTTCTCTACAGAATTTAAAACGTATTTCTTATACGCGTGTACGGAAACACATCGGGCAACTAGACCAACCACGTGTCTTGAACATGCCTAATTTACGCAGTCTCTGGGTGACGCAAACTGTGAAGGTTTCATGATGAATTTTCACCAATCATAATGAAAAAAAAAATTGTATTAGCTACACAATATTTTGTGAATAATTGCATTGTAAAATTTTTTTCGTACAGTAAAATAAAACCTATTTTCATTCATTGTAGTCCTAATTAAATACGTTCGTGTTTTCCACAGTTTATTGTGCAGGGAATGTTAGAAAAAAATTGTTCATTGCAGGAAACCAGAAAGGTTTTTTCAAATACCAGCTCGATCATTATCTTTTCGTCACCACAATGAAAAATCATATTTGTCATATCTCATTACGCGTACTTTAACATGTTGAAATATGATAAATGCACCTAAAATGCATTTCATGAAATGACTGTATCCTGAAGTTTTCTTGTTCGTTGGAGACAGTGGTAACTGCATGTTGCGATATTGAGAGAGGGCACTAGTCCTTACTGAACCACTATCACAGCCAATCAGCACCGCCTTTCTGAAACATCTAGGCTGAAAATGTAGATAATCACAAAATTTCCTCATACCTGATGCCGAAAAGATTTAGGGGCGACATGTGTTTACGATGTATACAATTTACACTGGTAGCTTAATTTTCTTCACAAACAGTCATAGCCTAGGCTTGCGTATGATCGTTCGATGGATTGGATGTGTCGTACAACACAGAAATAGTGAACAATAACAGGAATAATATAATCATATTGATGTCTGGATAGCATGCTGGCCACTGCAACAAGCTGCACTCTTCCTAGCCACCATGCTGGAAATCCCTTGTTAAGAAAATCAGGCAGAACTATAGTGCTATTCAGAGGGTCACCATCGCAATGTATTCACGAAAGTACTGAATCGCGAGCAGTAAAACATCGCAGATGACCGTACGTACACTGTAAAAAAATGTACTTTTACAAATAAATTCTTTGGAAACCCAGTTGCCAAATAAATTCCTTGTAAAATTGCAATGTTTGTCTTTGCAATAAAATACAAAATACATGTTTGTAAAATTACAAGGAATAGCCTTGTAGATGTACTTTTAATAAGGAAAAAAAATTAATTGGTCATTGTACTTCATAAATTATCATTAAATTTATTTATCAAATAACTTTTGAATAAAGGACATTTACGTGAAATTATTTAAAATGAAAAAATATAATCGGCGTTACTAGGTTTCAAACCACTTTCCGCGCCCATACATTCTACGCATTTTACACCTACAGCACTGTGACTTCTGTACTATTTTCTCTTTATTTATTTGTATACATTCAATGTACAGTTCAGTAATAATTCTTTCGTTTTAATAACGCAATTAATATAAACATTCACTTTATTCTACAAAAATTATTTCCAGAAGTTGTGATCTTTGAATAAGTTATTTCCGGCGAACCTATGATTTTGGTAGACAACACTTTTTTTTCTAAGTTTATTTTTGTAGCAAACAAAATCCTTTTAGTAATATAAAGTAATAATTTTACAATTTTTTTTCAACAATTACAAAAGTACTATTACAAAGAAATGCCTTGTCATATTTTACAAGAAATTACAGTGCGGGAACTGTCAGTATACGCACAAAGAATTACTTTGCAGCATTACTTTTGTAACTTTATAAAGTAAGGATTTCACAAAGAAAATTTTTTTTCTTTTACAAGGATTTGTTAAAGTTCAAAGGAAATCTTTGTAAATTTTACAATTTTTTAGAGTGTAGCTACAGTAAACTTATTCCAATAGAACGAAGTGTTCAGCCAGTGAATGCTTGCTTGTTCCCTACCTGGCAGACCCTAGCATTCTTCCGTGAAATCAAACATGTAACTTATAGTGTTAAAGTGCAGCAAAGGTATAGCTGTCATAAGTTTTAGTGGAATTCATAAATTGAAGTACGTTGTAAAGTCATTTTCCCGCAATTATTTGTTTCTAAAAATAATTTGGGTAACAGCTCCTTTCAGCGTGATTAGAGCGGCTTACGGGGATCATATAGTTTACTAATAATAACGGCTTATCAAATAAGTCATAATATTATTGTACTTCAAGCAGTTTCCGAAACAAAGCAGTAAATGTTTTTTTTTTATTTCTGAAATTTCTGAAACATTTACGCTCTTGCTTTTTGACCTGGACTATGGGCTATTTGCCTCATTGTTTCTATGTGATCTTTGAACTATTCCTGCAGTGGGTTGGTATTATAAACTGAACCGTTTTTCTTGATGTATGGCATTGTGAGCAAATGCTGCCGTGATGCAGCTTTCAATAAAAATAAGAGAACAAATGCACAAGTGCCAGAGTTAGCTGTAGTCGGTGAGCTGAGTTTCCTCTGCCTGAACACGTGACTAAAGATGGGAGCAAATTTTAGTTCCTAATACTTCTGCTGTCGTGAAAGGAAGCAAGCTATTTTTGTATGTTTTCTCTTTGTTGTGTGTGTACACGACCACTCCTGTCTCTGGCCATCTGTGTTGTTATCTTTGTCCTCGTGTATTTTTTCACCGTTTTCGTACACCTTGTTTTCTTCCTTTAATTTTGTTGTCATTTTGTTCTGTTTTGTGTTGTTTTTCTCTATACGACTGTATTACTTTCCAGGATAGTCTGTATATTTTATGTTTGTTGACAAAGCTAATACTGGCTTATTGTTATTTTTTTTAACTTTTACTGCGGGGTTTTTCTGCAGCATAGCATATCAGCTTTTGCTTTCAATGACTTATGTCTAAAGCCAATGGTTCAGTTTGCGAATTAATGTATTTTTACCTTGGCAACAACCTACCGAAAAGTGTTGCTATGTTCTACATACACGTTGTTTGGTTATCAGAAATAGTAGCATAATAACTTGTGACATTATCTGAAAGAAAAATAGCACAGCATTAATGTAATTGTGTCTCAAAAATGTGACGTTTCGATTTATGTCGCTTTTCATGACAAACCAATTGACACTATTTCATATTCATACCTGCTGTATAGAAGTTCTATTCGTGTATATGAACTGCAAATATTGCAATGTGGAAACTGAAACGTTGGCGTAAAATATAATTGTCATATCACCACAACAGCTGCTCATACAGCATGAGCACGAACCTATACAAAGAAAATTTTCTAAATCCCGATTGACGAAGGCAGAACTTCTCTAGATGAAAAACAATAATGTACTCTGTTTATAACGAACGATTTGTATCCATATACTGCTAGTAAAATTTAAATATCAGTTTCACTTAACTGACTATATATTTTCTGATTTGTAACTGAATTTAAGATATTTTTTTTAAAAACATTTGCCATTTTGTCCTTTTAAAAATTACTTGTTTTTAATTCTGTGATGATAAATGTTAGAAGCCATGTAAGACAAGTATTTAGCTGTAATGTTTAATTTGTTTACTGCCGTATATTTTAATATCTGTCAAGTATTTATTATGCTTATTAATAATGCACATTAATAATAATTAAAAAAATGGTTTAAGATATTAAAAACTACTAAGAGCCTTAGGTAAAATAAGTCGTGCTCCCGTTAAAGTCAATATTGTGTTGAAAAATAGGAACATATGCAAATAACTGAACAAACGGTATAATTTTTGCAGCACATAATAAACGTAAAGTATGTATAAAAACGGTTAAGGTTACTAGTCGAATTTCTTATTCGCAACTAGCTATTGCCGCTGACTTCGTTTGCGATATTTTCAACTAAATGCCACTTTACATTTTACAAACTATCTTTTGATACAGTTTTAGTATCTTTTCAAAAACAAAAAATTTCCATAATGTAAAGCAAATTGTTGAAAAAATTAATAATTGTATTTTGATAAATATTTTTTATTCGAGTCTTAAAGAAACATGTAAGTAATAATATTAATCCTGACAATAACCATAACATAAAAAGTTAATGGTAAAAATCGCTATTTTCTTGAAAAATTTCTAATATGTTTTAAAACTTTAAGTGATGCAAATTGATATTAATGGTCAATAAATACCGTTTTAGAAACATTACAAAATATAAAACATTTTCAGGAATTATTTTTGGATACCGCACCCGCCTCTGTCCAGTTTGGCTCCCACTCCCTATATAATGCATTTTTTGTAAAAAAAAAAAACCTTCGCGTGGTGCGGACGCACATAACATCGGATTAATGGTACATGAACACATTCGTTGCACTCGACCATTCGCCTCCCACCAAGGCGATCCGGGTTCGTTTCCCGGTGGGGTCGGTTCCCGGGTTTTCGCATGTGAGAATCGTGCCGGACGATGCCGTTGGTCGACGGGTTTTCTCGGGGATCTCCCGTTTCCCCCGCTACTTAATTCCGGCGCTGCTCTATACTCACCTCATGCCACCCGTCACCAGAGCTGAAGACCTCGATGTTATGCGCTTACCATATATATATAGGCTATATGTGTGTGTGTGTGTTATGTTTATATAACAACATTTTACTTTTAAACTTGTCACTTTTCTAGAGAATGTGAGATGATTTGTGTCTGTGTGATTATATAAAAATTCTTGATATTATTAGGTACTATAAATACTGAAGACAACTATTTTATTGGATATAAAATAAACTAGCAGATGGAATAAAAATATAAGTTCTAAAGTAAACTCGAAACACAAATATTTTATTTGAAACCTTTAGAAACAGAAAACATATGTGATTTTTAATATGGTATCGAGTTTATAAACATGTTAGGGAATTTAGAAAACTTTCTGAGGAGCTTCGTAAGGATACACGTAAGCAAAATGTGAACACATATTTAGCATCAGTACATAAAGGTGCATACATGTCGTGTCGGTAGGCTACCCAATGACACGGTGCAGACTTCTTGCTAGGTGCCCGTAGGAATCTGCCTGACACGAAGGACCACATGAAATATTGGTATAAAATGATTAGGCTAAAGAATGCAAAAGGCGAGAGAAACGGGAATATCCCGAAAAAATCAGTCGGCAACGGTAACATCCACCACGTAACACAAACGCGAAAATTTTTTTCAACCGCGCCGTGAAACGTTTAGGCGGAAAGCTGGTAGTCTATCCACTGCGCCAACTGCAGCATCCATAAAGTGATAACAAACGTAGAATTAAATTGATTTATGAACGAACAGGTGGACTTAGTTGTTTTGTTTTGAATAAGTTATACGTCTCGTGTGTGGAGGGTCAACTGTACCGCCGCGGCCGGCCGACAGACGACCAAACTGTGTTATTATAGCCCCGAGGAATTGAATACAGTACACTGGGAAGGGAAGGGAGGAATTTTCCTCGCGATTCGAAGACGCGCCGCGGTGTGAAATCAATGTTGGCCCAGCCGTGGCAACAGCCAGGGCAGCCGAGGAGGGCGTTGCTTCCAAGCGCTTCGTGACACCGCAGGCCTACCGGAGGAGGCTGAATGTGGGTGGGCCCCCGACTCCCCACGCGCCGGCCTCACCAACTATTGTTACGTTAACGTCGGAAATATGCCGGTGTTGACACAGGCGGCCAGGGTTGTACAACGTGCCATCCCTGCTCTGTTCTTCGACCAATGATCATACCTCTAAGATACATCTCTTGTCAAGCGAGATAATTACGCTCCAAGCCCAACACTGACCGTCGCACGTGCTTTTACTACTTTACATGCGTGTGACTGTTTACATTTGAAGTTGTTAAAACTTTCCTTCATTACGTCAGTGAACTATAGCATGGAAAATAACGACTAACAGAAACGTTACAAAAAATACCACCGAGCTTTCATATAACTCTTAATATCTCGACACCACTTAAAAAAAATTAAAAGCCAACTTGGTTGATTAACTCACATTTAGTGGTTATTTTTTACGTGCCCTAGAATGGCACAAGGCCTTGGTTGGTAGAGCTACACGTGAGGAAAGAGGGAAGAAGTTGGTCGGGGCCTGTTTAATGAATCATCCCAGCATTCACCTCTAGTGACTTCGGCATACCCTGTAAAACCGAGATCAGGATGGCCGGAGCCGGGGATCAAACCCGGATCCACCCTAATGCGGAGCGAGTTTGCTACTTTTGCTCCGCTACCACTTCTATGCGATTTTGCGTGGGTTGTTTATGGATAAAGCAATAGCATAGTCTTAGCCTGGTAGCCTTGCTAGGCTACGTTTGGGAATTTCTATGCGTGTGTATCACAACAATGAATGCACACTAAAGATGTATCTACGAATGTGTAATGCCGGATAAACCAGAGGACTTTAAGTGTTGGTCACAAAATTTCACTACAGGGAGTATGGTTTTATTCTAACGCAAATATATAAATATAACGTCGAAGAAAGCACCAGAAGAAATTTATTGAGAGTTAAAGACAATCCGGCAGCGGAATAAGAGTGAATTGACCATGTTAAACCCTTTTATCAATAACTGTAAAATTTTAATACTGGAATTTAAAAACAAACTGTCGTTATTGCCTCCTTGTATAGTACGTTAAATAAACGTGTATTAGTTTTACCTGTAGAGCAATATTGCAAGACACGTTAGGATTTTCCTATTTATAATAAAATTGCAACACGAATAAATTATTCCAAGGAGAATAAATTATTCCAAGGATATGGATAATCGTGATTATACGATACAGCTGTACAATTATTAACGTCTGCAATAATCGCAAAATAGTGTTACCCCACAAATAAAAAAGAAAAGATTCCAAGTTTAAAATATATCAGTGAAATATTATGCAAACAGTACTTTAATTCCTGGCGCAGACCGGACGAATGGATTCATGCCGAAGAAAAAAAATTACAGCCCCTAATTATTCCACGAAATATTCTCAATTTTTCTCAGTAATATTAAGGTATTTGAAGTGGACACAAATAAGTTGAACATCTAAAAATATTTGCACTCTAGATATTTTACAGAAGTTTACTTACATTAAGCCGTTCTGATTTCGGTTACTATGGTTTCTCGAAATATAACTTCATGCGAAAGGTCATGGCCGAGTTCCTCTCTCAGTTCCTGACGCTACATAAAGGTGTGTGTAACCGTCTCTAGTGATCTAGCAGACGAGACGTAATGCCGACTTTATTAAATAGCCTGGCCAGAGGCGCCCAATGTATTGTTCACTGCATCGTGGAAACAAATGAGTTCGCCCTATGTCAAAAGTCACACATGTTTACTTTAGTCTAGATATAGAATCATATTTATTTCTGTTTAGTAGTAATATTGCGTAGGCCTACTATGACAAATATTGTGCATATAATGCATAAAGAGAAAATATTTGTTTATAGTTAATTGGCCTCAAATGAGCAACAGGTTTCCATATGGGTGTATTTAAATAGAAATAAAATTTAACAAGCCTACATATTTAGTCATCGAATGGTAATATTTTTAGGTGACGTTATAAAAACTAAAATTAGGTGTAACGATTATATATGTGTCCTTATTTTCACTTATTTAGGATTTTTAAGTGCCCGCAAACAAAACAAAGCCTTGGGAAAATAAAGCGGAAAATGAAGTAAAAAGTGAGAAAGAAATCTGCCATTGCCTGTCCTAGAAAACAATATCTACATCCACCTGGAGTGGTTTCGAAGACCCTGGAATACCGATATAAGGATGGCTGGACTGTACTTCTAACAATTATTCTCACGATTTATAGTTAACTGTTTCACCACTGCTCAGCCAGGCTTATAAGTACATGTAATTTAATCTGTGGAGTAATATAAAATACACGTCGCTGTTATGGTAATAAAAATGAGCGTTCTGCAAGTGTAAAACTACTATTTCATTAATTTGTAGACTTTTTGTCACAAAATATAGAGGAATATGTCTTTCTTGAAAAAAAAAAAAACTACGCCCAAAATTTCGAACGAATTTTCACTGTATGTTAATTATTTATATGTAAAATAAAATAACATAATTTGGAATGCAATGCAAAATACTATAATACCTGTTTTACATATGCGCATTTTAAATGTATTTGAAAATTAAAATAATCAAATTTTAGAACAGTATTTGTGAGGAAGATACTGTAGTGTATTAGGCCTACTGATAACAAATTCCCTACTTTGTCTAGTTTTTATACTAGTGTTGGTGAGAAATACAATGTATTTTAACTTAGAATAATGTTTATACAATTTTATCAGCTGAATGCTAACAGCGATTCTTATCAAACAACGCCTGAGTGGCTTACAAAATTCAGTATTGCACGTTTTAGGTATATAACGCTTTGAAAGAAAAACACTAAGCCATTTTTACCCTTAAGTTAATACATATATCATAATTAATAGTAGTCCGGCCTACGTAGCGTGGTCGGTAGTATCTCGACCTACGGTACAAGAGGCCTTGGGTTCGAATCCCAACTCAAGCATGGACGTTTGGGTCGTTTTCTTAGGTTTAGATAGTCTGTGAGCCGTCCCTTATTAAGTCAAACGGCACAAAACTGGGTGACGTAAGTTTACCCTCCAGAATAAAAAAAAAACAGCTAATAATAATTTAAAACGTGTGTTCGACATACAGATCTAAACGCGAATGTGATCCATTTTAGTGGACAAGCACACAAGCGAACTGACGTTGCTGCGCTGCAGAAAAACTCCCAAAGCAAAACAAAAAATAAAGAAGCCAATATTAGCTATCTTCAGCTAATATAGTACATAATGATAATTACGGACGAAAGAAATCGTATCCCGAAACAATACACATGAAAAAAGTAGAACGATAACTACACACGTTAACTCCGGAACTTAATACTGTCGTAGTATTGAGTATAAAAAACCTACAGTAAAATAATACACTAAAATAAGATGTATGACAAATGGCAATAAAATTTGTTGAGGTCAACTATATCAGCACAAATGATAAGATACACGAATGACGTGAACTACACCAACAAAGGGAAAACAGATGAAAAGTAGCAGCCTCCCATCGACATCAACGAGAAACTCCATTTTTGTCGAGTTTTCGAGGCCTTAAAACTTGGAAACGGCAAGAACAACACAGTATCTGCGTCACGCCACGCCGTTGCCTAGGCGCAAGCCAGTGAAATAGCATGAGGTCTTCACACCGATAACTCTCTTCGGTTATGATACATTCGTACGGTTGTTCTGCAGACCAAGGAAACATTGTGATGTAACAAGTCATCCATGAACCGTCGGATGATATGTTAGTCTTTTTTTGTACAAGAGTCCTAGGCAGATTGTGAAGATATGGAATAAAACAAGCTTCAAAATCTTCACGTTGTAACTTCTGCAGTTGGGATATAATTGCATGGCATCTCAGGCCACAGCTCCGTGTGTTCCTAGGTTTGTTCATATGTGTACCTGAATTCCAAACTACGCTATCTCCAAACTAAGAAATATGAATAAAGCATAGTATATTTTCCGTGTGCATATATATGTAAGTTTGAATTGGTTATTGATCAAAATACAATGATTTGACTTTGGTTAGTAACATACTTTAGATAGAAATAAATGCACACAAATAAGATATTTTTTTCCTTTGCCAATCCTTACATTTTGGAGTTAGCATGGTTTGGAACTCAGGTCCCCATATGTAATGGGAGACTTTGCAAGACGTTCTCCGCGCTGACAGTTGTGGAGATACACGCAGAATGGTACTCAATAAGCGTTAACGTTCAATGTGCCATGGCGAGCGCAGGACACTTCGGTGGACAGTAACAGTACAGGGCGTACGTATTTTCAGTACCTAATTCTTTGGGGGATAGTGCTAACACAATTAATTCGAAAAAAAAAAAAGATTCCGTTGGAATATAGTAATAATATCATACAACAAAAGTAAATTTTTGTGAAAGGGGATTTTCGTAAAAATAAAAATTATACTGGCCTATAACCGTTGGCTCGAGTGTTAAAGGCCTTAATGCCTTTTAAAATAACTTGGGTTCGAATAGGGGCGCAACAACTAAAATTCTCAAGGCGGGGGGGAACAAACATTCAATTTGATAAAGAAACCCCGATCCCACATATTGAAAGGATGGTCCGGGGGACCTCTCCCGGGAAAATTTGGATTTCAAGGTGAAAAATGGTGCTTTTTGAGCATTTTTTGTAACTAAAACTTAAATTATACAGTAGTCGAAATGCTTAAAATTTTTAACATGTTTTTAAGTAAACAATGACTGTTAAGAGATTTAAGCAACAATAAAAAAAGGATAAAGGTAACTGAAAATTAAAAGAAAGATAACTATCTGTAGATTATATTCACTTTCAACGTCTACACAATGTAGCAGATTTATTTACAAGTAATGAAAAATCTTTAGAATTGAAAAGATAACCTCCAGAATGTAAGTCTCAGACTCATGTGTATTACACACATTGCTGTGTGTATGTAAAAGAAAATACAACAACAAAATAAATAACTGAACGAGACAAGCAGGTTACATGCCACACAAATAATTCAACCTAGCTAATCTTCAACTCTATTGTTAAAGTTACTGTATAGCACCGTAAAACCAACAAAACAGATGGTTAAAATTACCGTACTGCATTGCTGGGAGTACTACACAGCACTGTACAAGCAACAGAACAGATTGTTAAAATTACAATACTGCATTGCAGGGAGTACTGCACAGTACCGTAAAACCAACAAAACAGATTGTTAAAATTACTGTACTGTATA
>PNEQ01086010.1:81342-140767 GCA_003012365.1 Medauroidea extradentata | reverse complement strand
ATATATATATATATATATATATATATATATATATATATATATATATATATATATATATATATGTTACCACAATTAAAAGTTTACTGAGCAGTTGACTCCAAATGTTCAGGGTGTTTGCGGGCAAATTAAAATGTTTTGTTAGTTCCGAGTCTTAAGGTTCGGCTAGATGGAGTGACTATTAACATAAGACTAAAAACCTCGCCGGACTTAGCTGTAGTAGTTTTCGCTGGTAGCTGGAACACCGGAATTAGATGGAGCTGGTGTATTTTGTGGGCCTCTAGCACACTCCCGTAGCAGGTTCAGAATTCTTGGTCTTCCCTAGGGTTTTCGGACCCGTACATTCGACAGTTTTTGCACACACGAAAACTGGCACTACCATGGATTCGCCCTCCTTGGCGTCCCTTTTTCAAAAACTTCGGCATTGTTATTTCAAAATATTCAATAGGCGAATAGCGCCTCGCCAACACACCAAAAAAAAATTGTGCATAGCACATCGCTACGTTAGCTAAACAAACATAGAGAACACAAAAAAAAACTGGCTGGCTTCAAAAAAAAATAAAAACTTACTCTTAAAAAAAATAATTAAAACCATGAAAATTACACACTTTAAAACAATTACAATATTACGTTAAATTATTAAACATTAAATTATTACTGGCAATCTAATATTAGGCATTAAAATAATATGCATTGCAACTCGTTAATCCTGAGTGCTACTAATATTAACAAAAAAATCACTAAACATTGAACAGTATAACGCTACACTTACCAGTGTTGAAAACCTTGCTGTTACGGGTCAACCAAAATCTCGTCACTTCACTTCATATGGATGTATCTTGTTTTAGCGCCTAAAGAAAGGTTCGCAAAACATATGGATGCAGTTCTGCGCTGGCCTCTTTCCGTACCCTACAATTTATATTAGGGAACTTTCGGTGAGTTATGTTAGTTTAAGGAAATTTGAATTAGTAAAATTATGTTAAGATTGTTTAAAACGCAATAATTGCTGCTCCCTGAATCTAAGGATAGTTTTGTTAGGTAAGTGAGGATGAGGAGCTTTCAGCCCGGAGATTGGTTTGAACCTCAGCGTGAACCTCTGAAGTTTGACTATAGGATGAAATTGCTGTTGTTCGCAGTTGTCTTCTGCAGAATGGGGATTTGAAGACAACACAACACCCAGTACCTGGAGAGGTGGAACTGTCTAGTTTCCTCCCAGACCGGGAGTCGAACCCGTGACCCTTGGTTCAGCAACCAGTAGCTCTAACAACTTAGCCAGGCGGTGGTACTGTAAATCTTGGCGCCTAGATCACTTGTTACTGTGTAGTACGGCCTTTTTCTAGGCTATAGTCTCTCACCGATGACTGGTGAGGCAGTCGCCAGCGAGGTCGGCCAGTAACAGGTGGCTACAGCCATGAGTTATCTAAATGGTGGCTTGATCCCACGTGGCCGGGTTATAAAGTCTCGACGCCACGTCACTTGTTTATAGCGGCTGTCGGAGATACCGACCCGACTGACGACTCTAGGCTTATCGCGCACACTTGTCACGGCTGCAAGAGTAGCGTTTAAGGGTGTGGTTCACCTCAGTTTTCAACGTATTTTTTTATTTTTGTACCAGGTACTTTTTTACTATTTTAGACATAAGCTGTGAATAATCTTCCTCTCGGCAAATTTGTGTCTCTCTCATAGTTTTGCGTAATGGATCGTAAAGGTCAAAATTTGCACTTTACGGTTTTTTGTACGCTACTAAAACTAACTGACTTACTAAACCGAAAAAATTCACAGTGTATAACAATGTTGTAGGTTATGATTTGACATATGCAACAACAAAAAATATATTTTTGTATTTTTAAAAAATAGTTGAAAAATTTACATTTACATTTAAAAATTCAGAATTTTTATTAAATACAAAAACATCATATTTTTGTTTTTATATATGTCAAATCAAAGCCTTCTACATTGTTATACACGGAATTTTTTTCGGTTTGGTATGTCAGTTAGTTTTAGTGGCGTATGTGAAACAGTAAAGAGCAAATTTCGACTTTTACGATTCATTGCAAAAACTATGAGAGATACACAAATTTCCAAAGAGGACGATTTAATCACAATTTATGTCTAAAATAATAAAAAAAATATATGTTACGAATATAAAAATAAGAAATAGATGTTGAGAACTGAGGTGATCCGCGCTAAGGGCGCGGTCTACAGCAATTTTCATCATCATTATTTTATTTTTATTTATACCAGATATTATTTTTTCTTATTTTAGACACAAAAGGTGACCAAATTTGGCTCTTATGAAATTTTTTTATCTCTCATAGTTTTCGCGTAATGTTTTGTTAAAGTCATATTTTGCATGTTTCCGTTTTAACGTCTACACTAAAACCAACTGATATACCAAACTAAAAAAAAATCACAGTGGATAAGGACATTGCAGGCTACAATGACATGCTCATAAAATTAAAGAATAAAAATTATTTGTATTTAAAAAAATATTGAATTTTTAAAATTTTTATTTTCAGTTTCAGCAATTTCTTCACGGAGTTGCTATAACTTAAACGAACAATAGAGTCAGTGGATATCACTGTGACTATTCTACAGATATTTGAGTAGCACAATATCAAGGGTTAGAATTATCGTGAATATGCTTTAGAAATATAAAAAATAGTTTTCCACTTGATTCCTTAACGTTATCACATTTTCTCTGATGTGAAGTTTAAGAAATATGAAATAACCTTAACAATTAAAAAAATTGGCATTAGAATAGCCGTAAGTTTCCGCGGCGTAGAAGCCCCTGCCACCTAGATCGTAAATATATAGCAAAAACAACTGTCAACAGTCGTTTGCCAATTTAAGCTGTTTTTGTTAGTGACGCATTCCTTAAGCGTGGCAGATCACGTAGGAATCAGATGTACCGGTTCTTGATGTCATAAATATTCATCAGAAATACGCCACTCTGGCAAACATATTTGCTCACAATATCAGCATAAACTTCTTCCTGTGATTTATTTGCTTTTGCCTATCGGTTTAGATTTACGTACTTGTGTAAATTAATGTTTTTATACTTCTTTATGAACGACATTAAACAGCCAATTATTTTTTTTTTTTTTTTTACGAATTTCGTGTTATTTTTATGATCTTTTCATGTCCGATTCGTAAGTTTCAATTTACAGCTTGTCTGAAATGTTTGTGTTTTGAAGGAGGAAAGATGAAAAAAGCATTTGTATGATTTGGTTGAAATATATTGTATACCTGTCGGGAATTTGGCAAGATTAATGTGAACACTAGGCAGATGTTCCAAATTAGTATTGCTAGCACTGCCCCGGGTTGCGCCTAGTTATAAAGTGCTGTAAATAAATAGTCAGTGGTGAAGGTAAGCCTAAGAGCAGGGTTTCACTCACTTGCTGGGTGCCCACACACGTCTGCTGAACCTTGTAGGATTGCAGTTAGTAAAGTAAAAAATTCACATTTCGTTTTGAACGAAACCTAGGATTCAAACAACTGTAAGTTCGTGTCACTTTCACAATTGGATCTTGACCTAATTTGACACCTCCTGGAGAGCGCTGAGCCAATGATTATGCAGTAACTAAGTGGCAACTAAATGCAGACCCAATCATGTGGTCTCATGCAGGACGGCGTGCTTCCTGTTTAGACCTTAACGTCCATATATAGACATTATGAAAGTGATAGGCATGTCACTATGCATATAATATTGCATAAAAACTGTAGATCCACATCTGACTGTCTTATGTAGGTGCGCAATAGTTGGAAAGATTGGACTCCAGTTCAGTTACTTACATCTAGAAGTTACGATAAAAAATTATGTAAGTTCGTGGTTATACTTAGTGTCACCGCATTACTCGGTATCAAATGCTCTAAAATATCTAGTCAGGCGGCCACCTTGACATTTAGTGAACGATAGAAACGTGATGTTAGAAGTTATTTCAAAATTATAGAGTTGTAAAGATAATTGATAATCTGTAATTAAATAAATACACGACACGCTTTGTCTCGGAGAAGTACTTGTTAGGGTTTGTGGTTGATTTCAAAGATGCTAACGCGACGTGATTGGCTGGCACGAGACGTTCTGACCTACACATCGGCGGGCGTTTTGTTTAGTCGTGAGATGGTTGGTACAAGGTCGAGAAATGAAAGCGTGAAAGCAAGAGCTTCCTCGCGGCTTGGCGCAATTGGAAACATTTTGGTAACTTTGTTGGTTTAGGTGCGGGGGAGGGAGGGGACCCACTTTAGAAACGACAGCCTGTAAGTCGAGTGTCTTCGACTCTTGGAATAGAAAATAATCGATTATATACTGATTGGCTGGAAATTCACTTAAAAACACCGTCTTTACCACAACACAACACTTGCTGTCGGCAAATACATTTTTGTATAGGTATGAATAGGGACAGAAAAATTTCGCGAATTCAATGACCCGCATGCTAGATTCCATTGTCCTACGCATACTCAAGTCCCGTCTATTCGTACATTGTCTGCTATTCCAGTGAGTATCAGCTAGTTGTCAAATGGCCGGGGCTCAAATATGTATAAGACATTTGATTCTATCATGCAGGTAGTTGAATTCGCGAAATTTTCCTGTCCCTAGCTATGAACCACCTTGCCGCAAATAAATTGTTTATTTTAACTAAGAAATTACTGTTATTTTTGTGTATCTTGTTATTCATGAGATTGGCTTTTACGTCTAGTTGAACGTGATATAATTAAATATGGTTTTCACACAACTTGACACAGTTATAGGAACGGGAAAAGGAGTCGACAGTGGCCTACGTTAAGGGGTCAAGGAACCATTCAGTGTTGTGGCGTGGGTGCGTTGCAAGTTAAGCTGTATTTCGCTACGTATGCACTAATCCAAGAGGGGCCTATTAGAAGTGGCATCGCATTCGTGCCTCGCCGCTACCGATAACTAGAGACCTGAAAAATTCGTGATTTCATTTCAGCACAAGCTAGAATTCCTACAACTGTAACATTGTGTCACTTTCGCAATTGGCCTTTGACTTATTTGACACTTCCTGGAAGTCTCCGAGCCAATAATGGAAATATAACTAATACAGACATGCATCACTTTAACCGCAAGCAGCTAATGAGCATCTGCTGTCTGCTTGAGTTAGCAAATTTTCTTGCAGGCTAGCCAACAGGTCGGTGAACCCGCGAATTTTTCCGGTCTCTACCGATAGCTAGAGATAATAGAGATGATGGTATATCGCGAAAATGTATTGTGCCAACATACGCTTGAAAACACTGCAGTTTATTGCAACGTATATGATTGCGTGATGCACGTCTGGCACAACAGATCAATAACAGGCATTAAATATTACAATAGCGGGATTCTCAGTCAAATAGGGTAACAGCTTCACGTACAAGCGAAAGTCAGTAATATCATTGTAAGCTAAACGTGCGTTGAAACCCAGCAAACAGGCATGTTTTCCCGCGATAAACTATCATCTATAATGATGGTTAGAGCCACGATTTTATGGCGAAAAGATTTTTGCAACATTTGGTTCCAATGCGTCATGTGCACATCTGCAGATCTGCTACATCGTTTGTGATTGGATGATTTTACTCTCACTTACCTTGGCAAATCACAGACGTACGGAGTCACAATCTTATTATGACTGGTGCAGTCAAATGAGAGATGTGTCTGAACAAAGACACGCTGCCAGTAATCATGAAGCAGAACTGCCGATGTGCACGTGAGACACTGAAACAAAGTGGGACGAAAATCTTTTCGTGACAAAATCGTGGCTCTAATAATGATATATCGCGAAAAATTTGTGTGCCGACATACCCTTCAAAACACTGTAGTTTCTTGTGACATGTATGATCTGGTGATATGCGTCTGACAGGACGTAGCTGTCTGCTGACCAATAATAGGCATCAAATATTACAATGGCGGAATTCGTATTGGCTCAGTCAAATAGCACAATAGCTTCGCGTACAAGTGAAAGCCAGTTATCTTTTCATAAGCTGAACGTGCATTGAAACCCAGCAGTCATGTTTTCCCGCGATAAACCGTCATCTGTACCGATAGCTAATTCATGAATTTGTACAGGTGTTGCAAAGTGCAGCTTACCTTGGAACACAGCCACGCAACACCACTGGAACAATTGCAGCATTCGCCTAAAATTTTCGGGAAGCCATGGAAAACATAAATCTGGATGGCCGAAGCCGGGAATCGAATTCGAGTTCTCCCTGTTGCGAGTCCAACGTGTTATCGTTGTGCCACCTCTCTTGGTAGTGGTAACAAAAATTGTGTTGTAATTAAAAAAGTCCATTAGTAGTCTTCATGGTAAAATTAGATGTAGTTACGGTTCAAGCTTATTTTGAAGGAATATCGTATTTGATACAAAAAATTACAGGTATTTTTTTTTTTTTTTTTAAGAAAAAGTTTACTGACAGCAAGTATATGTCATTCAAACTTTTATTTGTTGAAATAATATTTCACTTGGGCATTATTAATAGACAAAAGTCAGGGGAGAACAAATTACCAATGTCCCCATAGTTCCGACGCCCGTGGTCATTTCATATTAGCCAGGGCTTACTATGGCTGTCAGTAGTGCAATTAAGCTGACGAAAGGAGATGATGCTTCTCCCAATCACAGTGGCTGATAGTAAAGACCGTCTCACCTAGCAATGTAACAACCCATGGGTTGCGTCGCAGGGGAATTCCTTGCCAAGGGCAAGGTCTGTCCTACCTCTACGAAACCGCTTCGTAGACTTGTACTCTCTTCAGGCGGACCAGACCATCGATCCAAGGACTCATCCTGTAAGTCTACTCCTAAATAGGAGCTAAGTAAGGGGCCTCCCAACCTGCGTTTCAAACGAGTTGCATCGAGTTACGAATATTTTTTTATTTTGACAAAACTATTTAACGCGCATTATATTTGTTTGTCTACGAAAAGAACACATTTCTAACTGTGCCGCTGTAGTTTTAAAAATTCGGCACGTCTATTAGAAACACCATTTTTTGGGCCCCTCAAAATGGGCAAAAACGGCTTTTCAAGACCGTCGTATCTGGGAAAATAACTACCGGCTTTAAAAAATACAACTATATAAACAAGTGCTAGACTTTTAACTATGCTGCCTACAAATAAAATAATGTGGTCACCGCTTGAAGTCTCATAGAAAAAAGGATAATAGTAAAGCATTGCACGCCAGCTGAGTATCTTGCGCGGAAAGGCGATAATGCTTTACGTACGTCGGTCAACGACAACCTTACCGCTCCTGTCTCACACACACAAACGCAGCCTATCTAGGGAAGCCACCACTCAGAATCCAACCCGTGATAGTACGAGTAGGACGTGTATGTATGTATATGTGTTTGTTTTGTTCACGGTGCCTCTCAGCCATAAATCATGCATAGGACACAAGAGTGAATATCCTCTTTCGAGGGGTTTGCATCTTCACGCATCGGACTTATCATGAAGACTTTACCGCTTCGGCCTCCCATCAATGGAGGGAGTCAGGATACGCCCGACCACCGCGTTGTCCTCAAGCTAACATTTAGTTGGAACTGTGAAACCCCTTGACAGAACGCTAAACTGCGCCTCGGGACAACAATTATTATTATAACATGCGGGTCATTGAACTCGCGAAATTTTCCTTTATCTACTCATAGAGGCAAGTTATCGATGAGAAGACTTCCCACCAGTTAAAATGACTTGCGCCTAGAGGTTAGAGTGAGGCATGATGCGCGTTCTTGATCGCCCTTAGCCCTCCACATTTCTTGGACTAGTACGCGAGAGCTACTTCCACCCAAGCGGCAACTGTTAACACCAAGTCTCTCCACTCCGTAGTTTAGAGCAATATGGTATGCTGGCTGGCTTCTCTGGGTAACTGGGCAAAAAGTAAGCGCATGTATGAAATTGAACCGTGCACCATGATGCCTTAGCAAGCACATTCTCAGAAGACCCCGCCGGCAGTGGTTGATTTTAAAAGCATTCGTGTCACTTCTCATTAGGACGGCTTAGTTCCGTAAAAGCCAAGTTAGTGGCGCCGTCGAAAACGACAGAAAATTCAGAGAAAGAAGAACGTAAGCAGAAACGAGTTTGTATCTGTTACCTTAGACTGGGATGTATGATATTGGCATAGAATCGTACTCTTGTGTATTTAAACTATTTTAATCGAACGTAAAATATAGGAGAACATAGCATTTTCATCTAATATTTTTAGGTAACATAAAGTTACTGCTACGGATTTTTGTAGTATATTCAGGATTAAACAGCGTAATTGGCAAGTTACATGACTCGTAAACTCGTTCGATAACTTCATTTAATGAGGAGGCAAATCTTAAAAATACTGCTATATATTGTAAGAACATGTTTAAGATACCTAACAGAAATGTAAGTAATGAAGTAAACTTACTGTCGCACTGTGATACCCGATAAACCTCCACTAAATAGCATTGTCAAATTTGCGAATCTGTATAAGTAATACTTACATAATGTGTGGAGTATAAGTCTGGGGATGTTTCTTAGATTCAAATACAAGTGCAAGGCATTATTCTGCAACAGTAACGATCTTAACTGAATAAAACGTGTACCACTAAATGACATCGCTTTCGTCGAGACGTAAAGCCTCCTTATCTTACAACACGTACCACAACCAAACTGTTACAACAAACACATCAAGTCGCTATCAGCACAACTTATTGAGTCAACTTTTTCCAATATCTTTGAATTTAAGGAGTTCTGTTGTAGTAGGCAAGCCTAATTAGTCGTCAACAGTACACAACTTTAACAGGAACCACTGCATAATTTTTCGAGTCAAGAAATAAAAGGTTTGTTAACTCATGTTTCTCTATCTTACGAAATGATGGCTAAGATATGCTGTATAATACAGTTGATACGCCTGATTTTCTCTACCATTCCATTTAAACAATGTAAGCCAAACTTGATATATTGTATTTTCAGCATGAATAGAATAGTTATTTTTCGATAAATCATGTCATTAAAATGTGCTTTTTTTTCCTTCTTCTTTCAGTTTTCAGCATGTGATCTTCTTGACATTGATTTCATGTCCTTCTTTTTAATTAGTAGAGTCGTATGAAAAAACCCATGCTCTCATTTGTACAATAGCAACATAGTAAAAACAAAAAATATTAGAAAGACACATTGCAATGAATTACGAGTTCTGTTAAAAAAGTATTCATCACAATTTTATAGCTTTATTTCTGAAAGCAGTATTTGCAACACTTATCATACCGAAATGCCGCAATCCAACCTGCTTTATTTGAGCGATACTTCCGTAGTTTAGTGTCAACTATCTGAATATTTTGTATCGTTTAATATTATTGGCAATTTTTTGAACATGTTGTCAATAAAGTCCCACTATCATGCCAGAAAATCTGAAATGGAAGGTAGTAGGAATACCATAGCTGTTTGTTATATTATGATATGCAGTTTTGAAAGTTTTCTTGGTCACGATAGAATTCCAACATGTGCTCCACTTGCAGCTCGTCGAACTTTGTGGCAGTGTTCGATTTCTGTCCATTGTACATGGCAACATTTCAACATCAGCAGTTCGGAAAGCTTCACTGATTCTTGCACTACGAGTAGCAGTGCCATTTACCGGCGTTCCGTACATGCTATATTTGACTTACCTTCAACATGCGATTGGACCATCACGATTCGTCCACTCCCCCTGGGGAATTTTTTATTTACAACATCCCAAACGTTCAAACTGCAACGTGACGGCACACCATCATGCTGGAAGTAGACTAATATCTACAACTCTTTGATCAGTAGTTGCTGGAACAGCTCAAGCGTTCAGGTAAATAACTTACGTTATGATTCTATCTGCAAAGAAAAATGACCCTATCACCTTAACGTTACATTGGGCCTCACCAAATATTTTGCTACGGGCTGTCCCTGATATTTTGCTTAATGCTGGATGTATTAGATTTGAGTGCCCAAAATCCGAATGTTATGACAGTTAACATGCCCGTAGATGTGAAACATTTATTAAACTGAATCGAGCACATGTCTTAATCATTGGCGAGTGCGTACCCATAAGAGCTGTCATTTGACTGCAATGATTGCTCCATTAGCTCATTATTGGTATGAAGATGTGGTTGCTTCACGGACAGTTGATATTGCTTCCTGCAAAGTTAGTGAATCGTAACGATTTGACTTCTCAAGGCTGCATTAAAGTGCAACTCACATTCTTCAAGTGTTTGAATGAAACGAACATCCGATTTGATGAACGTCTTTGACGTTACCTGTCTCTTCACAATTTTCGAACCAACACGTTATGCTTGTTTATTCCTGCAGTTCACCCCAAATTTCGACGTTTACAATTCCGCTATACAAGTCGCTTACTTGGATTATTAATACCAGATGACACAATGGGCATTCTATTAGAGTGCCGCAATTTTTAGGCAATCTAATCCTGCATCAAACAAGAAAAACATTTACATCTCAAAACATTTAAACGAACTGCAGTACGGTCTCCAAGCATTAACAAGCAATTATTTTTTGAAATCATTGTGAGACTTTATTGGCAACCTGTATATTTAAAATTTATTTCTTTATACAGAGAAAGGAATTATTTATTTGACATCGTTTCATATTAACGTCAGTTTTTTCGGAAATAAGAAAATATATTTTCCTAAAAACAGTGAAATTTTACATTTTTCTCTCTCAATGGTTATTTTATTTTGAAATTATATGAGATTTGTTTGGTAGAAGTTGATTTTCTTTAAAATTTTATTTTATACAGCTATCTGTAGGAATATGTATCTATATTTACACGCTTAATTTTTACATCTTTACTTCCAATTTAAAGGCGAAAATGAAACGTAAAAATTATTTTAATTTATCTGGTTTTTTGAGTTGATGCATGTCTGACTAACGCTCTACTAGTTAGTATGTAACAAAATTGTATAACTTACATTCGTATTATAACTGATAGTGCAGTAGTGTGTGTGTATATGTGCACACACACACACACAAACACACACACACACACACGAAGTTATTTGTGAATTGTTGCGGCATTAAATTAGAGATGGCAAAAAAAGTGCTTACATGCAGGAAGTCATAATGGCCAGTTATATTCAGAAACAATCAAGAATATAGCCCTTTTTTGTTTGTATTTTATACACTGCCATTAAAACAAAGCAACCTTCTTCCGATGTTGGAAATGTTTATTTCTCCGTACCGAAGCTGGTATGATTCTTTATGGTCCACTTATGTAGGGATTCTATACGACCGTTACAGAATATTGCTGACTTCGTTATCAGAAGATTTTACGGAAATATGTAGTTCAACCGTTTAAGCATTTTTTTACTTGAGTCAGCTAGTTCGCATGGAGTTCAAGACATCAGAAAATATCGTAAAATATAAGCTGTCAAATATAAACTAAAAGCGTAATAGTATTACAGTAAATTTTTGGAACGTGTAGTCGCAAAAAAAAATTCTCCGTTCCATACATCCGGTTAATGCATTACGTATTGGTGATGCTTAAGAACATTCCTCGAGCAGCGAAATTCTAACATCTTAAGGCAGCAAAATTATTTACCAGTAAGGGCGAGAATGATATCCGGTTCAAGAACAATAACGCTTTATGCGCGGAGTATTAAATCGACATTATTGTTTTTGTGGTCGCTTTTTTGTGTGGGACTTCAAGCTGAGACCGTATGTTTAAGTAAAAAGTGTGACAAAAGTTAACGAATTAATTTTTGTTTATATTTTAGAAAACGCAATTCGGAAAAGTGGTTTTAGCAGTTATGAGGCGCTTTCCTTCTTAAATATGTTTCCAATACGCTCGCAGTATAATAAACGTGGAGGTATACCTTGAAGTGTGTTTTATATTTACGTAATAAGCTATTGGGAACACATTTAGTAGTTTTGCGTTAGACTGACGACCCATAATATGCTACATCACCGTTCATGTGCTAGAGAAGTACCTACGTAAAACTGTGTCATATTATAATTTGGGCGTTAGCTAATTAGTATAATTTTTGTATATTAAAATGTATGTTGGGGTTAGAGACATTTGATTTTCCTGTTGACAAGTTAGTGATGGCTGCTTTGAGCTACAGTATAGTTCAAACTTAATTTTCAACTATAAACTATTTTAAAGCGCTCCAACTGAACAGTATCTGAAAATTAACACATAATTATTAAGGTACTATATCAGTCATTGCAACATCGTCAGTTAAATTTTGCATACCGCGGAAGGATACAAAAGGCAAGAAAGTTTAAACTGAGCTTGGATTTCCAAATATTTCGACAGTGAGTTGAATGAATTCAATAATTCACTCTTCGATCATCCACTATCTTTGAATCGATACAATGCAGTTAAATTAATATCACTGTTCGAATTATCGGCTCGTTGTCCTAGCAACCCGATAACGATATATTTTTATGTAGTTGTGGGTAGAAAGTGGCAGAGACGGTAGGGAATGAAGTTAGAAGTATATACTATTTCTAGTTCTCGGGCAGAAAACAGGACTTCGTTTTTAATTCCTATGTATATCAAGTGTATAATATTAATACGCTATGTAGACGCTTGAAGGAACATTATTTAAATCTATAACCAGGCAAAATTATGTAATGTTTGCATTGATTAATTAGGTTACAAAGTAAAAACAATTTCTAACAAAATATACGTGATGGTATTACGATATATGTGGCTCTTTAGAATAAAATAATATATAACATTTGCACAAACAGGACTTTAAATATGCTCACGTTTCAACCAGTAATAAGGATAATAGATTGTTAACAATCAAGATTATAAAGGCCGTACTCTTTAATTTCACACGAAAGTAAGATAAAACACGTTAGTGACGAGAGTGCAAAGATCTTGCCCGTCACTGAGAGCTTCTGCACTGACATTCTCCCCGGACTTGACTCTGAAGAGAGCCGGTGACTAGATTCCCTCGGGGAAAATCGCACGGAATTGATTTGATAGCCTCTTAGAAAGAGGTCCAAGGACGGCGGACAGACGCGCACTTTACTCTTCTACGGATTGAAACGTGCGATGCGAGGAAAGAACTTCTAGCTCGGAGAACGATAAATCCACACAAGAATGGGCTGCTTTTATTACCTTCACCTAAGCCTGCGATTTACGGTACGGAGGTTTTTAGAGACCGTGAAACTTGTAATGACTGACTGGTCTTGTTACAGATCCGAGCAGGGAATTTAGGTGAACCGTGGATGAGCTTAGACCTGAGATCTTCGTTGATGTATTTTGGTTTTAAGACAGTTTAGATCACATATCAATACTTCGTAGAATTATTTATGATACCCAACTTTATTCTTTCAAAATGCAGTACAAAAAACTTCTGTGTTGGTTATCAACGGTGAGTTGGAACTCGCGAGTACAGACTGCAATATACGATTCTGTGGCAACATTTGCGGGGTCTGCTGTACTTAACAAGTTCGTAAATGTATGTCTTTTAAATATTTTAGACTAGTAGGTAATTCGTTTTTTCCTATCGCCAGCTTCTTTCTTCGCTCTGCCATATGAGTAGAAAACGTGTGTATATATATATATATATATATATATATATATATATATATATATATATATATGAATATAATTTTTGTAAGATTTATGATATACTACCCAGTGCAGAACTTAACATATTTTCGCCTCCTACAGGACAGCGTGTAATGTTTTTAAGTAATATAGGAAGGTATGTAAACTACATATAATACGCAATACTTCTACAGTATATGTTTAATCTCGTAGGCCTTTTTAAGTAGTGAAGAACAATATAGTTTTTCATTGTTTAATACTCAGTTTTTTTCTGTTACCCCTACACCTACGAAACGGAGGATTTAGTTTTCTCAACCCCCCCCCCCCCCAATTCTACCAAGACCGACAACAGAATGTATTAAAGTGAAAACTGCCCTTGGATATTTACTATAACGTCATACTTGATAAGATATCATTTAAAGGTAATGAATGCCCTATTGTCTATCAGCTCTGAATTTTAACAGAAATTGATGAAATAATTATAAAACTGAACTGGAAGTAGAAAAAAAGTAAGTTTGTCAAATATATTTTGGCCTCAAAATAAATTTTATTTGTTTTGTGGTAGAAAGTGCACATTAATTATTACAATCATCAATCTGATGCGACAATTTTAAATACACTATAATTCTGAATGAAAAAATACAATTTAATTTCTTATGTGAAAACAGAACAATGAACAATATTTACCACATCTCATAATTTAAGTTATATTGTGCCCACTTAAATATATTACGTTAATTGAATTCTGGGCACCTAACTTCCACGAAGATAAATGCATTTCAACAAAATAATTATCTGCAAGAAATAACAGAGTAAAATTCTACACTAAACACTTGTAAAATATTAGGTCTGACTAAACGTGATGTATAAATATCAAACAGTTTTATGACGATCCGTCTTCTTAAACTTCCAACACCAACTGCAGGCATAAAGAGCTTAAATAACTGATAATTTGTGTAAATGATCATAACTGAGTATAATGACATCAGAGTCCATGACCAACAACCATTTATACACTATCTCCACTGAAAATCTTGAAACACACGCGTTATTAAAACAATCCTACTTTATTGAAGTCGAGAGTCGTCGGAGCATAAGACGGCAAATACAGAATTACAACTAACTCGACATTTAAACAGTCTAACATAATCTCGTCTCATATAAAATTACGTAACTTATGTATGACAATCGTCGAGGCAGCGACTTTTGTCTGACCGACTAGCATTCCTACTCCTTAGATTAGCCGATTCAAATTGACCTGGGCCGAATAGTTAGACTATTCGCCTCCCACTAAGGCGATTCTGGTTTGATTCCCGGTGGGGTCGGTCTCCGGATTTTCGCATGTTGGAATCGTGCCGGACGATGCCATTGGTTGGGTTTTTTTTCGCGAATCTCCAGATTCCTCCGCTCATTCATTCCGGCGCTGCTCCATACTCACGTAATGTCACCCCTCACCAGCGCTGAAGACCTCGATGTTAAGCGCTGACCAAAATCTCTCACTCACTCAAATTTACCTGAACAGTGCTCAGAAGCCCCGATATATATGATGCTTGGTAATTATAAGCACAAACGAAAGGGGTGTGTCGAGGACGACGAAACAAGCCAATAATACTATTAAACATAGTTCCGGAAACCAATGGTTTTCCCAATGTTACACGTTACATGTTATGACACGAACGCTATAATGCCAGTGCTACAGAGGATCAAAACGTCAAACATTACAAGTGTTCGAAATAGGCGCCGTTCCTGTGAAGGAAGGCATCAGCACGTCTTCGCATCGATGCCCGTACACGTTCAAAAATTCCAGGTGTGTTCCGAATGCAGTGGCAACCATCCACAATGCGTTCCTGTAGTTCGTGGACTCTGTCAACAGGGCTGGCATACACCAAAGACTTTAAATATCCTCACACAAAAACAGTGTTGCAACATTACCATGTTTGTACATGTCCATACATCGTAACGGGAAAAGCGTTGTTTTCCGGACATATGTTTACTAGCGTTATTTGCCTGTTTCATCGTCCTCGACACACCCAATTCACTTGTACCTATAATTACCTAACATCCTTTGTACGAAATCCCCTCCCGTCTTCGCCATACGAGAACAGTCTCGAGCCTCGTAGTACAAACTACTCTGCTTGAGGCACTGCGTGGTCTGTCCGGAAAGTTCGAGGTCTGCGGCATAGACTAAAAAATAACAGACGTAAAACGACGCGGCGGCTCATTTTATACTGGCGATCTTCGCCGCTCATTGGCTGCCTGAGGCTGTTGATAACAGCCCCGTGTCTGTTTGGCTCCAGCATGTCATGGCCGGTTTCCTACTGGCCTGGCTGCCTGCTGGCTGCTACCACGACAGCTACATTACGTTGATTGGCGGTAGGCGTTTCCGCCATGTTGCTGGCCAACGAAGCCATTTGCCTTGCGTGTGTGACTCATCCTACGGGTCATTTCACATATGTATTCCTAAATATTCTATGGATGCGGCGCGTCGCTCAGTGTAATGTGTGCGCTTGGCTGAGGATGGACGTCGCTGGCAGGCACCCACGATGCCCAAGACTGCGGTAAACGGCGGAGAAAATGTGGTTTCGTCACCAATCCCACGATGGTTACTTACAATTTAATTGCACGAATATGTCTCTTTGTTTTAACTAATATTTCCACATTGGGAAATATGTAGCCGACGTTTGCGATGACCCAGCTGTTGCGTTTATGTGTGCCAGACTGGCACAACCTTTTTGAAAATGTCATTCTCGTTACGTTTTTTTGACCTTAGTTGAAATTGTACCACGAGTAGGTATATTTTTCCTCAAAACGCAACCTTCATAAAATGCTGGTGATAGTATCTGTTGAAGTTCGCTGGCTACTAGTTGGATTGCAACCCCAAAATATCGAGGCAAAATAGGACACTGTTTACTGAAACGTTTCCTGATCCTCTTATATTTCTCACAGAGCTTAAGTGTCTGGGTTGCTGCCGCTTTAAAGGTAACCTTCGTGACTATTTTGGGATTTTTCGCGCCTTGTCCAGAATGTTTGCACGATAGGTAAGGTTACATGACCAACGATCACTGAGTTAGGTACAGGTATTCTGTGTTTTTTTTACTATTCAGAGAATTCATACGTTGTCAAAGTATTGTTAGCGAAATAAATGTGAACATTTACGCTTCTGGGATACTTAGGTAGATTTACTATTGTTAAAATTGATAAGAAGCTATATCGTAATAGAAATAAAAAAAAAATCATAAGAGACGCGTTATCTCTTGTAGTCTAGGGTGATTTTCGTAACTTTTTAAGAACTGATTTATGAACTATTTTAAATAAAATATGACGTCCATTCGCTTCCGTATAATACGACTCTCTAAGACATTTTGTTAGCAACTCAACATATCATTCTCGAGGCTAATACTTAAGTAGATGGATAACTCTGAAATTATTAGATAAGAAGACAAAGTAAGACAAAGGAAACTTCAAACTGTTGTAAGTTCTCAAGAGACTGTGAGCAGGTAGGAACTGGTTTGAATACTACAGGGCGAGTCTTTATTAGACCGACAACTTTTGGGAGGGGATTCTTGGCGAAGAAATATGACGAAAACGTGCAGAGAAATATGACCTAAAGTTATTATTAAGGGAGGTACGCACCCTTAAGGGGCATGGAAAGGTACGATGTCGGCCGGACGACTGAAATACTCAATCGTCAAGAAATACTTAACTATTCGTCAAAATTCTATGAGATTTTTTGGCCCAGTAGATATTTTATCAGCGGAGGTTTATTTATATAGCACTACTCGGTAGTATTCCGTACTTTCGAGCAAAGAATTTAAAAATTTTTTTAGAAAAATAAGGGCTTGAAATCACAAAATCTACAAAAAAAAGAAAACTGGCATTTTTATATTTTTTTATGTGATAATTTATAGGCTTATGTATTAAACGAATTAAAAATAAAGACTCGCGTTTTCACATGAAAATAATTTTAAAATCAGTAAACCTCTTGCACAGAGATTTTCGGATAGTAAAATTATTTTGAAATGAAAATCTCTCCTACATATGCCTCACCACCTCACCCCCCAACAACTTTCCCCTCCCCAACCCTACCCTTTTCCACCATTCCATCCTTTCCTAACCGTCACTCAACTTATCTCACCGATGTTCTGATCAGAGCCTGCCCAAACTAAACCCCACGTCATTATCCTACCCTCGGCATTGAATATACAAAAATACGACTTTTTCTCTTCACAGCTACCAGTTACAAACATGCAAATACTTTCAACTATGCAAACACTGTAACAAATCTCGTATCCATACTGGATCAGCTATGTCAGTTTCAGACATAATTACTTTCTATTCTATTTCTACTTTTGCACACATTTATTGTAAAACGTAAGTATGGAACTTATTAGTTTTTTATGCATAATTATTTAAATAGTAATAATAACGCTCGTTAAACACACAGGATGATAAAAAATATGGGGCGGTTTTCAAATGATAGTTTTGCAGGTGTAATACAATTAAAGCAGGAAAGTATGCTTTTTCTTTTAAATTGAAACTGATGTTGAAACCTATACTTTCCAATGTGTTATTAAATCAATCTTCTTACTACGCCATATCTATATTCATTTGGAAGTTGGCGACGTGAGGGAATAACACCTGGTGACATAATGCAAGGGTGCACCTGTGGTGGGAGTAAGGGGACAAACACAAATCCTGAACACAGAAGAGTTATTATTAAGGGGTCTCCCTAGATAGGTCGCGTTTGTGCGAGTGAGGTACAAACTGTAAGAGCGTCGTTGACCGACGTATGTAATGTATTATCGCCTCTCCGTGCAAGTCACTCAGCAGGCGTGCGTTGCTTTACTATTGCTATCCTTTATCCTACGAACATTTAAGCGGTGACCACATTATTTCATTCGTGCCCAGCGTAGTTCAAAGTCTAACGTTTGTTTCTATAGTTGGGTTTTTCGAATTCGGTTGTTATTTTTTCAAGATACGGCAGCCTGGAAAAGTAATTTTTGGCCATTTTGAGGGGGCCGAAAGTGATGTTTTAAATAAACGTGCCGAATTTTCGAAACTATAGCGACATAAGTGTGTGCTTTTATCGTAGATATACAAATATAATGCACCTTTAGCAGTTTTGTCAAAGAAAGAATAATTGGAACTCGTTGCAACGCATTTCAAGTGCAGGTATGGAGGCCCCTTAAGAGCACGGTATTACCACAATTTTCATCACCATTTTTTTATTTTTCATTTGTACCAGATATTTTTTCCTTATTTTAGACACAAAATGTGACTAAATTTGGCTCTTATGAAATTTTTATATATCTCACAGCTTTCGCATAATGGCTTGTTAGTCATATTTTGCATGTTTCCGTTTTAACGACTACACTAAAACCAACTGATATAACAAACTCAAAAAAATCACAGTGGATAAAGACATTGCAAGGCTACAATGTCATGCTCATAAAAATAAAGAATAAAAATTATTTGTATTAAAAAAATGCTGAAACTAAAAATAAAAATTAAAAAAATTCAAATATATTTTTTAATAATAAAAATAATTTTTATTCTTTAGTTTTATGAGCGTGACATTGTAGCCTGCAATGTCTTTATTCACTGTGATTTTTTTCAGTTTGGTATATCAGTTGGTTTTAGTGTAGTCGTTAAAACGGAAACATGCAAAATATGACTTTAACAAGCCATTAAGCGAAAACTATGAGAGATAAAAAATTTCACAAGAGCCAAATTTAGTCACATTTTCTGTCTAAAATGAGGAAAAGAAAATTCTGGTACAAATAAAAAATGAAAAACAGTGATGAAAATTGCGGTAGACCGCGCCCTTAATTTTCCCTCCTCGGCCGGGAATAGAACTCTTGACCCTTGGTCCACCGACTAGGAACTCTAGTCGGTGAGGCAAATAATCAATGCAATGTTGCTATATTTCAAGACAGTACTGCAAACGGTCAACGAATGAGCGTTTAAGTTTCACCCCTATACCGTGCGCCAGTACGGACGGACAAAAAAGAGAACGATCGAGCGACCAGATAAGGCGCACGCCAGCCTATGATCGACTCCACTGTGACGTTATCTAGTCGACCACGGGCGTCCTTATCACCTTTCAGCAGTTAACCCCAACCTGTCACCTGTCGACTACCGTCAAAAGTGGCGGCGGCCGTCAGCTGCGACACGGGTGTCACCACAGTGCTGCCAAACTTAGCAGATTCCTGCTGCGTGCAGCGACATTTGCAACGTAATAAGACACAGCGCCCCGAAAAATTGAAATCCGGGGCTAAATTTTTTTTCAATATTACCGAAAAGCAATGTTGTGAAGAGTATTAAGTTTCCTTTTAGCGCTGCATCCAGAGTAGTTCTTTAATTAATCAGATGATTGAGAAGTAGATGTAACTCTGGCTGACTTTGTTAATCGCCTTCTCCTCTCTAATATTATTCCGATAGAGAGTTTTTAAAATTAAATTAATCAAAATGTAGGGGATTTTTACTTCACAAGTTTCAACAATTCATGTTTCCATGTTCGTAACACTGTGTTTCTAAAGATAGGAATTTTCTGTTAAAATTATTTGTCATAACATCGGAATACGTGAAAGGCAGTATCGAGCTTTAATTTCATCAAAGAGTATTTGCTGAACATCTGTATTTTAAAACAGTTGTTTTCTTGCATAGACACGGTAGGGTTGAGAAGTCTAGTTTATTTAGTTGATAATGAAATATTTCACTATTCCTTTTTCGTCAGATTTGTTTGTTAAACATGTTATTAAAAAGTGTCATTAAAGTATAATTTAAAGCGGATCTAATAATATTAATTAAATAGTGATCAATTGAAACAATTACATAACAGAACATTGATATAGTTGGCGGCCGCCTACCTCACGCTTCAAACGCGTTGCAGTATGTTCGCAAACAGGTTTTTTTCTACGAAAATATTCCGCGGGTGCCCATTGTGCCAACGTACGAAAAGAAAACAAACTTCAGACAAGGTCAGAACCTCATTGTTAAGACGTCACGCTCATTAAAAACACTGTTTCTAAGCCATCCAACATGACTAAAAACTGCCTATTCAGACTGCCGCACTTCATAATGTACTAATCGGATGTATGTGTAACTCAGATTGCGACCAGCACTGAACTTTGTTGCAAACTTTCCAACAATTAAATTTTGTAGTCACTGCTTAATGTCACATAGTAAAAACCGTTCGGCGGGACCCTTGCCCGCTAGTTCAGTGCTTGGCTCGTTGAGGCGACGCGGCATTTGATGCGCGCGTCAAGGTCAACCTTACTGCTCTGTTGCTTCTGAGCCTCTCACGCGCTGGTAGGCGGCGCCCTTAAGAGGTCTACTTAAAAATTATATAATTTCCGCGCAAAATATTTTACTGTGCACACCACAATACTTAAAAACAAATGAATCACTTATGCCTCAAGTTAAAAAATAATCTTTCCTGTTTAATTTATTTCGAATTAGTGGTTTTATACATGCAAGTGGCTTATGATTAACTGAGCCCAAGTATTCTGTAATCGCAGAGAATGGTAATTATATCGTCACCAAGTCGAGCAAACATTGTAAATAACTCTATTTTCTTAAGATAATGCACCTTAAACTGAATTAGTTCAGGCTTCTACAACCCCATATTACCAACTAATATATCGAGTAAACCGGTAAAAAATTAGCGTCGTTTTCACTAGTCATAGCACAACACTCTGACATAATTTTTTGATTAACGAGTACTGTATAAAAAGTTATTAGTGGGGGAATAGGGGACATACAGACATACATACTAACAAAGACAGGCGCAGACGCTTTCATGAGCCTATCTTTCCGTTAGGAAAGTAGGGAAAAAACGGGGAGGGAGGATATTAGATTCTACGAAATAGACATTTTGCAAACACTTCGTCTAAAAACGTATAAAATGTTTTCGTTTTAATTCAAGCCAGAAGGCATATCCAAAATACGATACGACACGAATAACATGGAATTTTAGAGACAGTTATTCTTACAGTAGCAGTTAAATTCATCTTAAAAATAAATTGTTGTTGAGCACCATTAAGGTCTCGCTCTTTAGTTTTGCAGTGGTTAAAAAATTTTTTTAAAACGTGAATTAATACATATATCAAAAATTTATATTACGGTTTTAAGAATTATATATCATCGTTTTTTTTCTGTTACAATACACCAAACGGATTTTTAGAATTTTGCCCTTGGAATATCACATATTTTGTTGTCAAAATAAGCCAAAATGACGCAAAACATTTTTTTTTGCTAGCAAACGGTACGTAATTTTGAAAAACGTTTTGGCAAAATTGTGTATCGTATGGCTGTACACAGTCTCAATTTTTCAAAGCATTTGGTTAAAAAATATTTGAGTCATATGCAATTGTTTGAAATAAATAAAAAAATCATGGCTTTCAGCGAAACGAATTACCTTGAGACGTCAAAAGGCAAAACAACGTTAGGCAGTTAGGCAGAACATCGCAAACAGTTATGTACATTCCGTATTTTATTGAATATCTAGACCGAGCGATGTGGCCCAACAGTAACACGCTGAACTCGCATTCGGGAGGACCCAGTATCGATTCCTGGCTCCGCTTATCTTGATTTCGGTTTTCCATGGTTTCCTGAAATCGTCCCAGGCGAATTCTGAAATGGTTCCTTAACAAAAACTATGGCCGACACCTCTCCCAGCTCCTGTCATTGCACAAGTCGCGTGTAATTGTTTCTAATGACATCGTTGTCGACGAGAAGTGAAGCTCATTTACGTTAACCAGAATATTTAACTACTACCTTGTAGGAGAATCTTCTTTAGACTAAACGCCTGCAGGTAAAACACAGAGTTATTTAAAATTAATATTTTTTTGGCAAAGCAGTAAAAAATAATGACGGAATAAATGCTGTTTGGAAAATACCTTTTCACAGCACATTGCTGCAGAAAACACCAATAGACATAACGCCGTGCACTCACGTCACGAATATCATCAGCAGAGCCTCGGTAAACAATGATCATCTCCATACATACATGTGTGAATATATAATTTCAGTAAGCTGTTTAGACATACTACGAAATATTAGATACAAAATATTAATTCGTAAATGTAATTAATTAACTAGGCCAATAAATCTGAAAACCATTTATCAAAGCTTGAATAAAACTGTTTTATTTTTTCGTACGACACTGTAATATCGAAGAGGCATTCATTTGTTCACTAGAAAAATAAAAATTCAACCTTTAATGGGATTGTTATATCGTTTTAGAAAAAAAGGCATTAAACATATAAGCTAGAAGTATTTGGGGATGTAAATTTTACGTATAATATATGGTTTATTATTTTTTGGGGGAAAAAAATCAAACAAATATAGTATTACTACTGCATCTTTTTAAGAATTTTCATATTAATTACAAACTATTTTTACTTTTTTTAATGAACGGACAGAAGAAAATCACATCTGTTACTTCACTATTATTCTAATACTTCGTGTAGTTTACCTTAACATTGCAGGTAACTTACTAACTAGCTCATTATTATCATTGTCGAATATTCACCATCATTATATTCACAAAGTACATTTCTTAAAATACTTGAAAATATCTTGCCAGTGCTGGGACCACCAGTTGTATGGGTAATTTTATTGCTGTGCCTTGCAGTGTGGCTTATCTTATCATTGAATCATTACATTACTGCGCTGTCATATGAGGTTGTAAGACTCAATGTATTCTTGTAGAACTTTCATTATGGGATTAATATTTTGATGTGTAGTAATTTATTTTCCCCTAAAATAACTATGCCAAACTAAACATATTTTTCGTAAACAAATGCTGTTCTAGATATTTGGTTTAGAGCAAATCGATACCGTACAGAAAACCTTGATTAAAAATAAACTGAAACGAATTAAAATGATATTAATTATTTGGGAGTTCTTTGCCGAAGGGCGTTTAAACTAATATTTAAAAATTAACATACTAAACGTGTTTTCAGAAATCCTACACGTAGCAAAACAATTGAAGGGCATGGGGAGAGGCAATGGTAACCCACAACTGAGTTATGCACATGTAAAGATAATGTACAATTTGATAAAGAAGTGTAATTAAAATCATCATTGTTTGTGTATTACGTTTTTAGTTAATATAGCATACAACACATGAAAACTAACCAACTACACAATATTAAAAATAAATATTACTATTTTATTGGTTTAATGATCAACAAAGGAGGCACTGCTACGTCATTTGTGGTCATATTGTTCAATATCTTACATCACAATGTGTTTCTGCATTAAACTCGAATATTTAAAAATTTGTCGGTTACCGTTGTCTTTTCACATACCCTGTAATTATGACCTCAAAAGAGTTAAATAACGAATAAAAATATTTAAGTAAAATACATATGCTCTAAACATTCAAGTTTTTAAATAAATTCGCTAAGTTCTGGGTTATCTTTCTCGATTTATTTTAGTTTAAGAATTGCAGACAACATAAGTACTTTATTAATGACTAGCTCATTGTAAGTCATTCACATATTTCTTTCTTTCTTCTAGAATGGCGAAGTTAAGACATTTTTCCCTCTTACACTGAACAGTAGTCATTAGATCAGTATTACTTTCATACCAGTAGACCTAAAAAACAATCGCATTAAACATTATCCGCTTATAAACTTATAGTTTGTGTTTCGTCATTTGCATTGTGATCAACTTCCATATACACCTATTCACAAATGCCGTTTGTAGAGGTCTCTGGTTCAAAGATTAAATAAAGTCCTCCTGTGTGGTTTTTATCAATTTATTCCAGTAGACGGGAATTGCTGACAAGCAGCTTTGCAGGTGCTGATGCTGTAACAGTATGATAGTTATAAAAAATATGAGTTCTGGGAAGCGAGCGGGAAAATGCCGCGGCGCAGCATCAAAAGTTGTTGACGGAGGTGTTGCCTAACCTCCCCTTACCCCTGGAGGGGTAGGTCGCACGGCGCGCCGCGCATGCACGGCGTGTGGCCTATCGCCTCAGGGGAAGGAAGGGCGCGCGGATGTGTGAAGGGTGGCAGGGAGGGACTTATCAACGCGAGGCGGGGGTGACGTCCCCGGCAGTGCTGTGCGGTACGTAGACGAGGACGGCTGTCAGTCCAGCGGTTCGGGCCCAGGTCTTCGGGGCAGCCCGCGAGGTCTGGGCGTGTCGTCGCAGGTACGTGCAACTATGACGACTCTACCCGATACTGGCGAGTGGAAACAAAACGTTATCAATGACACAAAAAAAAATCAATGTTCAGTTTCCGATGAGACAGTTTTTTTTTACATGAACACGCACGTGGTCGGAGTAATTTCTATACATTTGTATTTTCTGCCAGAAAAATATTCAGTAATAGAAATTTCGTCTGAAAAATGGCCACGTTTACATTTTTGTATATATTTCCTCAAGTAATATTTAAATTTTATCTGTAAGTTTTTAATTTTCACGTGTTGGTTAACAACTTCAGCGTTGCTGAACTTGGCTTTCTTTTTATATAGAGTAGTATTATTCACCGCGAGTGTCCTCTTCCCTACACTCCAGTGTACTTACTTGCATATTATTGTGCTTTTAGATCTAATTTCAGATAAGCATGGGCACAAATTAGTCCTACTTTTGTTAGTGGTCACAGATTTCATGAACACATTTTAGTAGCGCATGTATTTTTGCGTAGATATGTTTGGTGCTATTGTTTTTGTGTTATTTTTATGTCAATAATTTTCGTTCCACCGTAAACGCACGGTAGGCTTTAACGTTGTTTGACTTTTGATACACTATGAATTAATGGCAGGGCGTGTCAGAAAAAGTTATTATTTTAATTTCTCGTCCAACGACAGTAAAGGCTTTACGAGGAACGACCAGTCACTTCCTTTGTGAGCACATAAAAGCAACTCTCCGTTGTTGAAGGGATTTTTCCTCTGTCGAGGAGGGGGGGGGGGTAGGGGCAACGTTTCCATTTCCGGCAGGTGGCGAAAAAGGTGGGGAAGGGATAGGTTCGCGACGTAATGAGATGGTAGCGTGGTTCTGATTGGAACAAGGGGATCGGAACTAACAACTCAAAGACAGGGGCGTGGTATATATTTTTCCCCTGCGGGGTTGGGGTGATTTGGAGAGTTGTTTGTTAACATGCAAATGACTAGGCGTTCCCGAGTAGAGGGTTGAAGAAACAGTTGGGATTGCTGTCGGTGGTTGAGGAAGCGTGCTGGTTAGAAGAGGGACTAGGAAAGTCTAGAGTTTCAAATGAGCTGGGAGGCAAATTGGCTGCTGCGACGGGGATTTAATTACACCTGTTTCCAAAGTTGTTCTTACTCTGTGCAAATATTTTACCAGTACGTTCCTAATGTCGTGCTTGCAACTCCTCTGTCAGTGCTCTCCAAACACCTGGATAATTACGGACTAAGTGCTAATGTGGAACATGAGAAATCTTAAAACAAATTAGTCGTTATTTAACGTATCTTTCCAATCAGCGGATTACTCAAGTTTAGCTTTCCTACACTGAAAAATTTTGTTCTGTAAGTAAGCAACAACAAATGCTCAATCACTTCAGTGACAGCTGTGATCCGTTTAAAAATTTGAAATGTACTGTAGGACCTAGCTAATTTTTTTCTAAAATATGTTTTCAGACAGCTTCTTAATAAGTGTATATACTGGAATTTTATGTGCATATTTAAAACGTTTGCTTGTAAACAAAACAGGACGATTACTTTAAGTGCAACACAAGACATTTCTGGTATTGTTAGTGTTCTTAATTGTGAATTCTACATTGCGTACCAATACTTTGGGGTCGTCAAATTTAATCGATAGCGATTCTCGAATATTTCAGATATTATAATATCCTATACGCAGGAAAAATATGTAAAGTAATTTATAGGGAGACATGTTAATTGAGTTTCTACAATAGAGTTATTTAGAATAGTTTATTTACAAACATTTTCATAATTGACAGAATATTTATTTCTGTGCTGTATTGCAGAGTGTGTGGCCCAGAACATATTATTGTTTAAGATTAAGAGACTTTTCGCTTGATAAATAACAGGAAAACTTAAATTATAAATTCACAGAAAAGTAAATATTTAAGCTCAACAATATTTCCATAAACGGCGCCGCTGGCAATAATTAAAACTTAGTCAAGTACAGATCATTTACAATGATATGAAATAGTATTTAAAACATAAATGCTAAATTGTTTTGTACAAACATAGTGTACAACATTATTCACTACCTACTGAATCAAGACTGATTAAAAATGGCTAAACTATAAATAATAAATATGTTGAACATAAGGAAACTATAACTTACATTATAATTCAGCTTAGTTTGTACGTAGCTGTACTATCGAAAACAATCTAAATGAGTTTTTGTATTTCAGATTCTTTCTCACGTTGTCCCCTCCGGCTCTCAATAATCAAATTCTAGAGAAACCCTTTTGCCGTAAATATTGTAGCCTTCCAGATTTAAATCATTCATTAAATACAATTTTTAAATGAACTTCTTTTTTAAAACCGACCAAAAAGTATAAAATTATTCCTCCTGAGAAAATACTACTAAGATTTAAAAAGGAAAAAAAAATAGTAAGGAGAGTAGATAGCAGCTGTTGTTGAGAAAACTCACACGATAGTTCATGTATACATTATCTATCGCATGCGCCCCAACGTTTTTTTACGCTTTGAATCTTAAAAGTATTTTCATAGAATAAATTATTTTTATACCATTTAGTTAGTTTTGTAAGCGTGATATACTATTTATTTAATTCTTTATCTACTGCTTTTTATTCTTGTTTGTGTGAAATTCTCCTATCAGGTCTGAGCTAAGTTAAAAGTTTTGGTCTCTAGCTCATCGGGAAGATATTTTTAAAATGATTGTAAAATTTGTGCTGAGCAGACAAACAGACAAGAAAGTGAGTTAATAAAATCCTTTTATAAATTCACCAGTAGTGCGCCCGCGGCTTTGCTCGCCTGTATTACTCATATCAGATGCTATTTATTTTAATTGGAAAACCTCTTTGTTAACCAGACAGTTAGTTCATTCATCAAGTGTCAGAATGACAAATCTGCAAGTTGAGATAACTCTGCAGCTGGATAAGTAGCTATGTCCCTGCCACAAACAGCGACTTCGCCTGGGCCTTATTTATAGTCATAGCAATATTGACGCTATGGAGACAGTCACATATTCTTTAATGCAAGAGGGTAATAGAATAAAATACATAGTTTACGTGGTATTAGGGCTGATTTCTCCAGAGCAAAACCATTGGTGAAGGTGCCATCAATAACATATTCGTTTTTCTAAACCTTCACTTGAAGTTAAGTGGCATTAGGAAATTTTAGCGGGATAAAGTTTTGTTGAAGTATAAACGTATTTTGTGCCCAAACCTTGAGGTTAGTGAGATGGTGTATATGGGCGGATGCTGTCGAGGAACTTCGGTTCATAGTGGACTCTCACCAATTTTCACCACTTTTGAATGACTCCATCCAAATTGCACTAATTTTATCTGCTTTGCAGTATTTGTGTGTCAGACTTGAACGTTTTCACAGCCTTTCAAGGTATTTGAACCTAGAACCTCCCGAAAAATAGATCGGCGCTACGAACAACTCTGCTACAAACGTCGAAATTATTCACGAAAAATAACTAAAATATAAAATGTTAATTTCCTAGTCTCATAGAGGTTGTACAACAACACGTCTGGATAGAAATGTAGAATGAAACTCCTGTATAATTAATTTCTCGCTTGTCGTACTTGCTTTTCGGATCGTCTGCCTCGAAAGTTTGCAAACAAAATTTCTTCCCAAAAATTAAGTTAAATTGTAAAATAATAAACTTGCATTAATTTTTTCAGGTATATACGTAATCACCATTCTGGCGTGAATAACACCTCAATATTTCTACTGGTTATGATAAGTAAATTTTATGCCTTTTCACCCCTTTAGGTGCCAAATTTCAAAAAAATTTAATTTCATATCTTAAATATTTGTACAAGTATGTAGCTGAAATGAAATTCACGACGATAGCCCGTTCAATCAAAGCAACATCGATCATTCATTAAAAAGCACAAATCACTCCTTCAGAGTGCTAAGAATTCAAATTATGAAAAATCTTATAACCTTTTTGCGACCTAATAATCATCCTGAAACAAAAATAAACTGAACATCTCGATGGGTTTTATATGTATCGAGGAGTTATATAAAATACATTCCACGTCTTTTCACCTCTCAAGAGACTGAATTTAAAAAAAAATCCTTGAATCACATTTTAGACTACTTTACTGGTGTCTCTTGGATGTGAAAAACACGACAATAGCCCGATGGGTTCAAGATATATCGAAGATTAATTGAAAACACATTTAATCACTTTTCACCGCTTTTCACTCCCTTAGGTGGGGAATTTCGAAAATTCGTGCAATTGCTTTTAAGGTATTTGAGTAAGCATAAATCTTAAAACAAAAATCATATCGATATATCAATGGGGTCGATATATATCAATTGTGAATCAAAAAACACGTTCATCTCTTTTTTAACGTCTTTAGAGACTGGTATTTTGGGTATTCACATAAACATCTTTCTAAAGCAAAGAACACTTTGATATCTCGATTGGTTCAATAAGGGGAGGAATAATAATCGAAAACACATTTCACGTATTTTCACCCCATTAATAAGGAATTTTAAAACGTCTTGGTGTACTGTTATAGAAGTTTGTATATGTAACAAAGTGAATTTATAATTACGATGATAGCCAATTGTGTTTTGTGTTTCAGTGATATAGACGATTCATAAAGAAAACATATTTAGCCCCTTTTTACTGACTGAGGGTCGAATTAAAAATAATAATTCCTAAAACGACTTTTTGGATATTTACGTACGCAACATTTTGAAGTGAAAACTAACTCTCTACTCGATAGATGTCGATAGTTAATCGGAAATACATTTAAGGTCTTTTCACCTCCTTATATGTTGAATTTCGAAAAATTCTTAAATTGGCTAGTATGAATTTTCACGTGCTTTCGATTAAAGTAAAAAAACACGATGATAGGTCATCGGCTTTGAGCTCTATCGACGTTTATTTGGACATAAATTTCCCCCCATTTCACCACTTTAGAGGTCGAATTTTGATAAATCACTTCTTAGTGTTCGCCTACGACCTGAGGGGAACCCACACAAAAAATTTCACAATTATAGGTAGGTCCTGTGGTTTGGGCTGCAGTTTGACATGTCAGTCAGTCAGTGTTCTCCGTTATGCATGTATATAGATTGTTTTGGTGGTACATTGTACCAATGTGTCCTGAATAGATACAGACAACAAAGCAAATTAATAAAAACACGATAAGATCCTGTGTTGTTCAATACACTGAAACACTCCAAAGATATATTTTTTATTATAGAAAATGTGAAAGTTACATTTTTCTCCACTTGTCTGAATATATCTCTGATCATTTCTAAACTTTTGTTGTTCAGTTCGGAAAATGTTTGGCTACACTGAAAATTTTTGTTACTCCGTGATGAAGGACAATGTCTTATTTTTTAAAGTTTTTTAACTTACGTAGTAATTACACGCGAACTGCTGTTGTTTTATAGCTTGAGCTTATTCTGTTAATGTTTTTATTCTATAAATATTTAGTTCAACGAATATGATTTGTATTGAAGTGAAATAAACATACGTTTTAGGCACAGAAAATAAACAAGGAAAAGATTTAAATATTTTATTTTCTTTGAAATATTATTACTTAATATTTAAATGGGTTACAAAAAAATACGTGTTCAAGCTGTCAGTAGGGAAAAAATTAATTCCGCCTAGCAGACGCTGGCAAAAGTTTTATATTTCTTGATAAAATAAAGTTTTGATTGAATTTAAACTCAGAAAATAATTTTTATTTCTAAAATTTTGCCTTTTTTTTACTATACACAGAAGACGTCGTGTGTTAATCCTCAATGAAATAGTAACTCGTAAACGAACTAACAGTAACGTGTATGTATCTACATTGTGATTTGAAATTACGTTAGGCGTTTTTTTTCTCAATTAGTGCCATCATAGCACAATTTTTGAAAAAAAAAAAAAAAAACTGTATTATTTGCGAAAGGAATAGTTCGAAGGAAAAAAGTAGATTTATAAATAGGTCGTCATTTTCTAGCTGTTGAAATACGGTTATTGGGATGCAAGTTTCAGTGAGCGCGCCTCTTTGCATACGTCGAATTATAAATCATGACAATATAGAGTTTGTTCATACATTTTCAGTAGCACAGGCTCAATATTTCTATTCTTTACAAAATGTAGACTTGTTATTTGAAAGTGTACATTATTCTGGCCATCACTGACATTTATTAACTGATACAAAACCTTTCAGATAAAAATGTCGACAAAGGAGAAAAAAATAGAGGATCCCGTGAGCTACATTCACTTTCATGTCATAAAATTGTTGGTATATGAAACTGAACTTTTAACAGTCTGATAAGAAACTAGATCACACTTAAAAACTGCATCAAAAATGAAATTAAGCCAGCGTGGCTAAAGTTGTCAGCGACTGTAACTTAAACTGTTTTACCGTATTTACACAATTGCAAGACTACTGTTGGAAGATTCTCCGACTTACTAATCAAAATATTCTAATACATGTTTCACAGCATTTGGCTATAGAATGGATAGCTTATTTTGATGAATATTCATTGTATGTAATGAATATCTTCTTCATTTCTTTCATGTTAACTTGAATCACTTAAATTTTCTTACATTTCATTTTAATATCTAGCAAATGTAATTTATTTTTGTAATGTATAATATCAGTTATTGACATAGTTCTCTACTTAACATTATATATTTATAATTTTATTGTGAAATGTTAGGACTCACGTCCAAAATCTTAATTTTATGTTAATTTAATTAAATTTTTTTGTAATAATTCTACCACTCTTATGGCTGTGTTGTCGAGGACGCGAAGATTTGAGGAATAGCCGCGAACGAGGGGTCGTTGTTTAGAGACAAGAAGAGTCTTAGCCGAGTGATGATGCCGATATGGCGTAAGTTTTTATTCCCGTCTCGCTAGCAAAGAAAACTAGCGCCATCCTAATTGTTTCATATAGTTTTTTGGACGGCCTAGTTAAGTTTGTAGGCTAGGGTGTCCGTAGACAATTGAGGAACAGTCTACGAGACCGAAATGTATTAAAATTTTTAGTGCGCTAAATTTGAAGACGGCAGAGTTTGTCTCTTGGTGACGCCTTTTCCGCGAGGAATGTGATTGATATGACGCCGTTCTGTTTTACCGCACCAGGCACTTCTAGCCTTAGAATTCGTGCCTTTTAAGCTGAGACAATATTTGGATTGAACTGGAAATTAATTTAATTTTGAGGAGAAACTATTATTCCTCGATTTATTAGGACTTTGACCCAGTGGTCTTGTTTTATCTAGACTCTCAAGCCTACTGCTAAGAAAGAGATAGATACTAGTCACGGGAATTTAAAAACATTAATTTTATTTCGTGTTGTGCACAAGAGTAGAGACTTACTAAAGAATTAAGAGTTTTGAGTATTTAAATTGGAGAAACACTCTTAATAACTATTAATTTGAACCATTGAAACTACGTTCATTGCAATGAAATGACGCTAGAACACTTTGAAAGCTTTTCAAGTACATTTTATTTATTTGGGCCTGAAACTCTAAATATTAACTATTCTGATCTTGTGACAACGTTGGTTGAAACTTGTGCTATCTCAGAGCTTTTCGTGTACTATATACTGTCGCAATTTTTCTTTCATTTAAATGAATGCTGTCTGCATGTTATTTGTATGCTTGCCACAGTTTTTCTTGTAAAATTTAGTTTTTATTTGGTGTTGTGTATTCTGTTTCCACGTCTGTCTGTTTTATAGTTGTGTCATAAAAAACTGAATAATTATTTAGAATTGTTATAGTTTGTCCTCTTCGTTGATACTTCGATTGAGGTTAATTTAGCGTTCATGTTTATTCGTTGGAATTAACCGAAATACTCTGGGATTGTGATTTTGTGGTTGGTTATGCATAAGAACTTAATCATAGTTCTCCAATTGTTTCCAACCAGGCCTTAGAAGAACACACCTAGACACTCGTCTGGAAACTTTACCCACTTGTTTAACTGTTAGTTGATGATATTACCACTGGCGCACTACTTTGCAGTGACCATGGTTTAGCACGGTGAAGATATGCGTTATTGAGGTACATTAGTCACCATTGGCAAACACAAAGAAAGATAAATAGAAGAGTAAGTTTTGTAACTTGTTGCTACTTTTTTACCAATATCTTGTCTATTTTACAGTGTTTACACGAAAAAAATCAGACCACTCCAAAGCAGCGCGCCAACAGCAAATCATCAACTATCAGTCACCATAGGGGTTAAAAAAATAAGTTGGCAGACAGGCGAGTGTCCAGTCATTATTATTCTTTGCTTGGTGTTCCCATAATATTTTGCGAAATCGATGAACAACACAAATTTTTACTGTCAGTAAAACACAAACAATGACACTGTCCCACAAATCCATGAATTATGATGGTTACATTAAATTCTAATCACATAAATATGCATTTTCTTTTATTTCAATAGGAATGGCAGATTTTAACTAACATTTTTCGTTACTTAAGTTATTCTTTCTGAGTTTGTTTTGTAACATATATAGTTAGGAGATTAAAGTTTGTCAGTTTTCAGCAATTTTTTTCCTCTGATATATAATATACTGTTGTGGAAATTCATTTCGCGTACGAATTTATCTTTTGACGTATGAATAAAATAAAATGATTGAACAGCAAGTTAAATATCATGACCAGATGTACATTTAATTGACGAGTAATTTTAGTGTCAATCAAAAGTTTATTTTTTTTTTTAATTTTCTTCAAGTTTACTAATCCACTTTAATAACATAACTCCCTATATCAGAAATTGTTTTTTCTGTTAGAGGAAAAATAACTACAATACACGTTTATGTTTATGAATAAATGAGTGCATGCGAAGCTCTGTCCGAGTATTATCTAGGCCTGTGAACGAGATAAGATACTATCAGATAATAATGCATCCTGAGCAGTCAAGTTTCGAGTGGTTGGTACACCCAGACGGAACAAAATACGAAACTTAAAAACAGATAAGCTTATCATGTGCTAATTAAGCACGACGTCACTCTGTTTGGAGCTAGATATTTGTTATAGCTAGACGTGCTGTCAGTTTTAAGTGACAGTTCTTTGAACAGATCGAGGACCTACGGCGTATGTGTCCAATACTGATGATGTATTTTACTATGCTTAAAAAACAGACTCATTTTTTTCACATGTAATTTTCGTTACAGCGTGGGTACTTTGCAAAAGTTCCATTTGGACAGCATCTGTGCTAATGTTTCCACGAAAGGCCATAACGTTATTTTTACTTGTGATTTTCGGCGGATATTATTTTGCTAGTTCCGTTTTATTTTCAGTTAGCTTTCAGCTTGCATTCAGCGGGATCCGGCTTCAATCACCGGCTCCGGCCATCTTGATTTCGGTTTTACGTGGTTTCCCTAAATCGCCCCAGGCGACTGCTGGGATAGTTCCATAACAAAGGCCATGGCCGACTCCTCTCCCAGTTCCTGTCATTGTATGAAGTTGTGTGTCATCGTCTCTAGTGATATTGCTGTCGACGAGGCGTAAAACCTACTTACCTTACCATTTTATAAGTGTCAGACATTTGAAATATATGCAAAATTATATGTATGAACATTAAGCAAATATTTAGTTGTGTATAATACCATTATGATATATTAATTAAACTAACGCAGTACAAATTCGTCTTCAGTTTGTAGATGGTTTAGTCAAATTTCTATGAAACTTAGGACAGGAAAGTTTAAAAGGGGTTCAACAGTTAAAAATAATTAACATGTGCTGATATACAAATTTATTATATATATGTATGTATGTATGTATGCTGTGTTTGTCTGTGTTGATTATGTATGTACGTATATATATATATGCATGAGCGTGCGTGTGTCTATATACATTTAAAGAGTACACACTATATACTATGGTTTCCTTGAGGGCTGTAAGTAACTTGTGCACTAACTACTAATATGTTTGACTTTTTATCTGAATTTCTGAAACGTCGTGCAATTTTATCTGGAAAATCTTAAGAGTTAATTTACAGCCGAATGAATAATTAATGGAATACATATGATTACGAAATTAGGAAACACAAAATTTTAATACTCGTATTTAAAAAAAAAACTGTCAACTAAACAGAATCCTGACGTTTTCTAATCATTTGCTTTTTCTTTGATGTAAAAATTCACATAATATTGGCGTTTAAAAGTAGATCAGCAAAGAAAAAATACGTTTTATGTGACACCAAAGAAGTATTTAAAAAAGTTTCTTAACACTACATTATTTAGTAAGCATGTGTGTTTGCGTGTTTACTGTGCCAAACAACTAGTCAAGATCCTCTCGAAAGGCGTAAAAATTATGAATACTCTTTAAGGTCATCTTATACTAATGTTTGCTAGTCACGTGACCATATTAAAAAAGAGGAGGCGAAAAAATACAAGGAGGCTTCAGTAACAAACTAAAATATGGGTCTTAATGTGCCCGTATCACTAAGCATGCTGGGTTACTCTTAGTTTCTTCCTGATTATAAATTTGACAAGATTTACTTTAAAACATTTCAATGGAAACGTAGTTAATTACGTTACCCCTCATTACGCACACTGTATTCGAAACATCAAATCATAACTATGAAATTAATAAGCTAATTCAAAATTAAAGTTAATAGTTATTTCTCGCCTTGTAATGAAGACAATAAAATACCTAGTACCAATTTAATCCATAAATACGCACCTAGTCGTAAAATGTAACGTTTATATTTAGTGACATTGCTGATAATTCGTCACATTTTTAATTTATCAAACGAAAATAAAAAAAAACTTTAACAAAAGGTGTTACACAGCATCTTAAAAGTGCTTTCCTTATCACTAACAGCGTATTATAAATACGACCTTAAGCTATAAAACGCATTTTCAGTTCATCAACGAAGAGTGCATGTAGCATGACGATATAGTATGTTCTAGGAAATGTATTATAACTAGAATCCTGAAAATTTTCAGTTTTCTTTCGAGTACAGGATAGATCTCAAACAACTGTGAGTTCGTGTCACTTTTTCAATGTGCCCTTTGTTTAGACACATTCAGGACGGCGCGGCACTCCGCCAGTAACGAAGATGCAGCTAAATGCTGGCCAAATCATGAGGCAACAGTGCGACTGCCTGAACACACGTATATTATAGGAGGCTAGCTTACAGGTCATTGAACCCACGATTTTTTTCTGTATGTGATTATAACTAAATAAACAAGAACTAGTACGTAACTAGCATACTTGATCCATATACAATGATAATCCATTTTAGAACGAAGTTTACTACAGCAAAACCAAACTCAACCAGAATAGTCACGTTGGCTTTTATGCAGTACTAGCAGAACCCAGCAGACATTTCCCTGCCAGTGTATATATGAAAATGGATGGTGTTCGAATTGCGAAACCCCCCTCCTTCTCATTATGCCCTATTTACCGTAAGAGGAAGCTAGCTATAGTAGAAGACAATGCTCTGCAGCGCCATCTAGTGGCGAGTTGACGAGTTTTAGTAAAATGGATAGCATAAAATCCTTCTCCATGAAAAATACGTATTTGTGCGAAGTTTAATGACGATCTGTCAAACGGTGTCGGGAGTTTATCGATCTCGTACGTACGTGCATGTACATCGACATATATTTTCATAGACTAGTGTCATTTCAAATAACACACGGCGCTAAACGAGCAAAATTCTACATGTAATTTCACGCAATAATCAGCTCAAAGAACTTGTCACTCATGTAGTCGTCCACTAATCCGGAAATGTTTGATTTGAGCCCGCGTTCCAAAGATGGGATCATAATTCTCACGCACTGTAACATGCTGTGCAAAGAACAGTTAAAACTATTCACCGAGTACACGTATGGGAATGTGTGCCTGCGAAAATATGCATATATATGCAAGCTATATTCGTGCTCCCAACAACTATACTTTTTTTCCCTTACGATAACACAGATCCTAAAAACACGGTTTTATGTGATTTTGTTCGTGACACACAAGCATATATTGCAGTGTAACTATTTAAATGTCACAGAAGCCGACATAATTTTGCTAAGTCAACGTCTTCTTAAACGACCTTGTTATTGAATGAGAAGGCAATATGTAATTTATTGCTGTTTTCCAATTTCTTATTGTTATAATTCAGAAGTATGATTACGTTAAAAATATATTATATTTTTGATATTGAAACGAAGTCAAGCATTGTTAATTATTTTGTAGATTGAATTTTGTATGCGTGCGTGGGATAGATATAGACAAAAAGAAATAATATGTGAGAAAGAGAAAGAGAGAAAGAGAGAAAAATAAAATAAAAAAACGTGCCCTTGGAATGAGCCTGAAGGGGCTGTTCCAATGTTTCACGCGCACCAATGCCACCCTCGTTACCTCACTTTAAACCGAGGCTGCTTTTACTATGTTTATAGCAATAAATGCTTTACGCATGGATAAAATTTTACAAGCGTTTTATTAAAGATACAGCCGTTCTTAGTCGAACCGCATTCTGTTAAATAAAGTATAAGAAACTGTTACATTTTTAACGCGATACAAATTAACGTTTTGTAAAATTTGTAGTCTGCCATTTCTTACACTTAACTTCGGAGAACGCAACTCAAATAAGAACGATTGTGTCTTTAATAAAACGCAAATATATATATTATACTGTTACTGCTGTAACGGCAGTAAGGTTAACCATAAAAGAGGGTTCATGGGGGTTGCATACATGCGCCCGACACACTGACGCGGCCTGTGAACTGGAACGAGTCTGACCAAATCCTGTATATTAAACAATTAGATACGACTGGTACTATCATTGGACAATAGCCCTGTAATATCATCGCGGAACATTAATTAGTGCGATCGATGGTAAAAGGGCGGTGACTGGTCCACACCACATTATCTATTGATGCTCAAATACGTTAGCCGATGAGCGCAGAAAGCTAACATCAGCAGCTGTTTATTTTCTCGAGCTGGGAACTCTCCACTCTAGTCACTGAAGAGCGAGGGACGAATCTTTTAATTTCCACAAGTCTCTGCAAGGCAAGCTGAATGGTCTTTTTTTCCCCCCGCAAGCTTCGGCACTTTCAGTGTCATTGCGCGTCCCTCTTTACCACCGAAAGCAGTAGTACCAAGCTGTGTGCAAAAAATATCCTAGCAACATGAGGTGGAACTGTTGAATAAATTAATATTATTAACTTTCCGTTACCATAAGTTTTCTCTTTTTACGTTTGGAACACTGCAGTTTTTGTTCTGGCCTTTTATTTTTGGTTGTGACAATGAACACTGGTTGTTTGTCAAGAAAATAAAGTTTTTTTCCCGTCATTGTTATGATGGCAGCGTAAATCTGATATGAATACAATGTAGTGTTCTGTTACAGTAGCTGTTGGTTTGACGTGGAAACCCGGAATTGCATAAGTTGTCCGGTACTGGTCTATGGTGTATTTGGTAGTACTGATAGAAATACTGTAATTCACCGGAAAATAACTCTTTTGTATCTACAAATATTGCAAAGTAAACAGAAAATTATTTAGGTTAATACATGAATGCAGACACTTTCAGGTTAATAACTTACTATTTAAAGTGGAATATACATATTTTGCATCCAAACTTGTACTTGTTGTGTGAACTTTGTGTGGTTTTTACATTTGTTTTGATGACGGTTTAGTGACAATAAAGTTAACGGATACAATAAACTTAAGCGTGATTTTGATTATTATATTTCTCAACTATTTTCTATGTCAGAAGAAAAGTAGTTTTATGTGACGTTATGAAAATCTTTAAATTCTACAAAAAAATTCTGAAGTCAACATTTGGTGCATTAATGTGCTATATAAGTATTCTTGTTAATCATAAAGTGGTTGGTAGCACATAGAGGTCAATTTCCCTACATATATATATAAACGCAACTGTTTTAGTTCAAGGTCAGAAATATTTTACAGAAACTTGCAAAAGGTTATTGTGTTTAAAGTTTTCTTATAGCCCAGAATTCAGATAATTTTATTAAATAAAGAAGCATATGTAACTTACAAGCATGTACACAAAACAATGCATAATTTATATATTCCTGAACATAGGACTGACACTCGCGTCTATATGCGAGGTGCTTCATCACAAATTACTAAATCTAAACTAACGATAACATCACCTATCAAATATAAATATCGCAATTATGCACAGTCAATAATAAAAGTACAATTAAATTGTACAGTACGCCTATTATGTATAAAAATCCTATTATTTCACTAAATCTAGTATGACCACCACTTTTGTGTACGGATTGAAAGAAGCTAATTTAACGAGACTATCTTAGGAGTAATATCTTTCGCTGCAGTAACTGTGATGTTTGGTGACCGCCGCCAACCTATCCGCTCGATCTTGTTTGGCGGCCTTCCTTGTACATGTTCTAGTGAACGCTCCACTCGTATCAGTCACCGACATCCATATATGTCCCTCCAGGAGACGTTCTACATCTATAGTTAGGTTAATTATACTATAGGTTACGAAACTCGATGTTATTAGTATTGTAAAAGACAGCTGCCACCACTATACCCGCCGTACGGTAACTTGAAACCTTCTGGAAGCCTTGCTTCTAGCTTGGATCTGTTTTCACACCAACCATGTATCCTTCCGCCAAACGTAAAAAATAACGTTGCCAGGCTGACGGCTGCATTGCTAACCGACGCACATTGTTCATCCGCCTCCACTAACTACGTCCCCTCTAAAATATTGTAAGATATGCTACATGTAAATTTACATTTTATTTCATTTCCTGAAAATTAACACATTATGTACATATTCTATTAAATAATTTTCAATATTTCAGCCGCGGTTCATAATATACAGAACTATTTCTACTTCAATGCCAACCCAACCATCCTCCAACTATCGTGTGACAGACGTGTTTAACTCACTTTTAATATAATTATTACGAACAATTTTCATACTCGCGGACGCGTAACAATAAACAAATTAATTAAATAATTTAGCTCACCGTATTGCTTTTTCATTTGCTTACATAGTTATATGGTAATAACGGAAGTATTCCTAGCAATTTTTTTAAACAGTTCTTTTCTAAAAGTATTAACTTAGCCTATCGTACGGCGGGTATATTTGCGTTGGTATAGGTAATGAGTCTGTTTAGTGCTAGGAAGCTGCGGTGGCCGAAAGGCCAGACCATCCGCTTCCCACCAAGGTGATACGGGTTCGATTCCCGGACGATGCCGGTCGTTGGGTTTTCTTGGGGATCTTCAATTTCTCCCGCCCTTTCATTCCGGCGCTCCTCCATGCTCGCATCATGTGACCCCTCTCCAGCGCTAAAGACCTCGATGTTAAGCGCTGACCAAAATCTCTCACTCACTCGCGGTTTCATGCCGACGTTTATGAAGAGAACGCTGTTAGTTAGGTGTTGCTCTCGAAGTTATCTATAAACACCAACATGAAATAGACCCCTTATCGATACCAGCGTTAATAGCGGTGTAGTGTCCCTTGCCAAACTCGTTCATAAGAAATTCGATAGTCTTTACTACCTGAAGTAGAATTAATAAACCTTAGCTAATGTCGACACGTTCGAATTCAGAGAGTTAGTCATTCGGTGGTTCACTCTCAAAAAAGGATAATACAAGGTTTGCATAAAGGTTGTTTGCAGCTTCACACATCCATAAAAGGAAATTAAAGTGGCATAGAAATGCGTGTTATGTTTAAGGCTATCTGAAATCAGAAACTGTAGTTTTGTTTTACGTGTATCAAATCGCCCACTGTATCTTTACAAACACAATGCCCGCATCTGTGACTCAACCAAACCGCACGCTGTAAGGGAAGTGCAACGTCACAGTCACAAAATGAACGTATGATGTTGTTAGTTAGTGGATCGCGTTATTGATCCTTTCTTTTTTGTAGAAGCAACTGTTAATTTTTGTAATTACCTTGCTACGCTTGGGATCTACCTGGTATCGCAACTGGTGTTCCGTCAACCAACTGGCCATTTTAAACAAGACGGCGAGCGAGGTGCCGCAACGGTAACACGTTCGGCTCGCATTCGGGAGGACCCGGGATCGAACCCCGTCTCCGGCCATTCTGATTTCGGTTTCCTTGGTTTCCCGAAATCGCTCAAGGAGAGTTATGCCATGACTAAGGTTAATTCTACTACAGGTTAGAAACAAAATACGTTTTCTTACGGGAGAGCTTGGCACAGGGAAAATTTCTGCCACTAGTTTCGCTTCGATCGCTAAGAGACCTGATAAATACGAAACCGTAGTAAAATTAAATTTAAATAATAAACTTGGAAATTATATTTGTCATTTAATTTAATTTTAAAGTGAAAAGAAACCAATTTCGTGTTTTAAATTATCAACTTAATAAATCTTAAAATTCAGGAAAGCTCTGTGATTGGTCAGTTTGGTGCATTAGCGATACCAGCGCTCAAGTGGCAGAAATTTTCCCTGTGCCAAACTTATAACATTGATCTTTCTAACCTGTAGTTGAATTAACCTTAGCCATGACCGACTCCTCTTCCAGCTCCTGTCATTGTACCAAGTTGTGTGTCACCGTCTCTAATGACCTCACCGTTGACGAGACGTAAAGTCCACTTACCTTACCTTCAACAATATTGTGCTCCACCATATTGGACTTTGAGTGTGAAGAATATACTTGCATAAGCATTAATGTTGGAATATTGTACAATAATTCCCGGAAATGTCAAGCAGTACACAAATTGTCTTGTCTAGAAATCCTTGGTGGAATCTGCCAAATTAAAATTTCCAACACTTCTTGTCCCTCGTCGAATCAATGCGTTACTGGATCGTTGTCACGAATATGCAAGTTGCATATTTTTGCTTGGCACTAGTTTTCCAGTATATTATAAGAAATACATGTATTTGCAAAGTATTACGACGTAAAATTAAGTATGAATAAGGTTTGATCGACTAAAATCATTACGTTTTAAACGCCGCCATAACGCACCTGTTCACACCGTGACGTCACTAGTTATATACTGACTAGGCCGTCGTGTTTGTTAACTTCATGAGATGATGCGTCGTTGGAGAAAGTTTAATTGTTTGAAGTAAGGAGCGTAAAAACAAAGTCAAAGTGAAGCGTTTAGTTGAATAAACGACACTGCTAGAGAACGTTGCTGAGTCGCAGAAACCCACAGTTACATAAAAAGTTCGACGCACGAGAATTTGAGCAAGTAATAAAAGTAAAATTAATAATAGTAGAACGAATAGCAAACCACGGAAGCGAAAAATTGCTGCGGTCAATAAACGTACAAGTAATTCCGAAATACGAATATTATCGGCATACAACGAAGAAGAAAAAAACCGAAAAAGAAAAGTCAAAACAGATAATGGTCAAACAAGGTGCATAAAAATGCCAACAATTTTAGACAAAGACAATACAAAATGAACAACCACATAACAGTCAAGAGTCAAAAGTCAAGTACAGAGAAACAACGAAGACACTGAACTGTACCACACACACTAAAAATGTTTTGTACCTTTACGAGGAAAACTTTGAAACCGATTTTCGAAAGAACTTAATTGCAGATTTACTGAGGTTGGTCTTGTAAAAATGTAGCCTTGTATTGGTACTTGCAATAAGGGAAAAATTTAAATTTTATTTTATTATGATCATGGAAATTAAATTATTTCGAAAGTAACATTTTATTAAAGAACCTTACGTATTACTGTTTTATTAATAAATAGTAGACGCAAAGGGATTCAACCCTACATCGGTGCACTTTATCACTATGCTAACTCAATTGACATGCTCGTTTCTATGTGTACATATTCAATTATTAAACTTTATCAACTGTATAGACACTGATTAATATGAATAAATATATACCAGAGACTATAATGTATGTATAATTTCCAACAAATCCGTATTTTGTTTGACTACAAAGTTGTTCCTTAGTATATTGACCAAGAAAGTCCTTATATATTTCTGCCCTTAAAAAAAACAAGATGTATACTTGATGTAATGCATTCACTGTTCGGAGCTGAGGAGAAGGCAAGGCTCAGGAATGCGGCTGGGAGTGGGGACAAGCGGAGGGCTGTGTGGCCCCCAACCACACCCCTGCCACTCTGCCCTGCCTTCTCCTCAGCTCGCTACTGTAGGTGAGACAGGAAATATATCTCACAAAAATAAGTTCTTTTTGCTTGCAAGAACTATTTTAACAAACAGTAAGTAATGCTATTTAAGGTGATTTTGTTTTTCGTTTGTAATTTGCAGGAGGATTCGACCGTGAACTTCTCAGTTAATTTTGTTTATATCCCACATAACCTTCACCATGGTACAGTGTCATTTAAAATACACCAAAACGCATTGAGCAAATTTTAGCCTATACCGGGAACATTTTTTCCGTTTCTAAGGTCCAAAAACAAGGAAGTAATAAGAGAGGCACTGACTTGACATCTCCATCGTCATTATGTATAATGTCATGCACGTACGGGCTTACAGACCAATTAGGCAAACACAAATTTACACCCAGCCGTACCTGTAAATCGATGTCAGTACTCATAGTACTATAAACTGGTGCGCAGCCAACTACACTACGTAGGTTAGCAATGTCTGAGCTTCCAGAACGCTTCTGCATGCTATTTTATAAAGTAACAAGCGCAGAACGACAATAACTCTTCTATTGTTTAGAGCCGAGTTAAAAAAAAAAATACATATTGTTACAAAGCTTTTTGGTTGGAAGGGGAAGATAATAATGAAGGATATGAAGGTAACAGAGTTTATTAGTTAAAGGAGATGCCAGGAAATAAGACTAATACAGTATAAGAGGCGATTTTAAAGGTTAGGATAAGGTGAGACAGGAGATACACTGTAAAAAAAACTTCCTTGAATGTTTAGTAAGTTATTATCCCAGACGCAGTATGGGACAGTTACCATACTTCGTCTTGTAACCATCCAAACTTTTATAGTTGTTAAAATGCAAGTCTGGTATCTTCAGAACACATTTTACTGTTTTATAAAAAGGTTTAGGAATGCTACCATGGATGTCTGGGAAACTATTATACCATACATACTTTCTTAGCGCTCCTATACGCACGTCTGGTAAATTTACTAACTATTATTTAGAGTGAGGTAAGAGATCGCTCTCCTTCCCTAAACCACAAAGAGACTCACCGCTCGTACCGCCGTTGAAGATACAGAAGTCCTTCGCCAGTCGGTGCTCACTCTAAGTCAGTAGGGTCGCACCCAGACTCGAACCCAGAGTCCGTAGGTGCAGTCGCCGTCTAGAGAAGAAGACTCTGACCCTTGTAGCTAGCTCGGTGTCTATACCATTCTTCGCCCCCCCCCCCACCGGCCGTCAAAATCCTCCCTTCTGTTTGGCTCCCAGCTAGGCCCAGGTGTGGAACAATCTCTGCTGAATAAGTGTTAAGACCCACTTAACTCCTCAAGTAATCGGATTCCTGGGACACCTTTGTTGCTGCAATCCGCTTCTTGTTTGGTGGCTTGTTGATTAGCCAGCATCCACTGACCGCCTTTTCTGCAACTTCACCGACGCTGCTGGGTTGCGACACCATAACAATATACAGCATATTACTTAGCATTCACTGCTATAGACTGTTTTCACTGTACATGGAAGGTTATTTTATTTCCTCTATGTTTGTTAAATATGATAATAATACTAACGAATATTTCTCGACATATTGTAAAGCAACCAGAAACTATTAATTAGATTTGAAAAGATTACCTAACCGTTATTTATGCTCAGCAAAAAATTAAATTACAGTAAGCATTTCGAAACTAACCAAAATGCTTCTTTCACTTTTAAATAAAAAATGAAGTAGATAATTACAGTACAAGGATGTATATGTAGCTCCAACAGGAAAATTCGTAAAATACAAAAGCTAAATATATATAGGCCTATATATATATGTATACTTTTTCTTTAATTGGGGAACAATCGGTGTTTGAAATGCAAGAAAGTTACTGAAAGCAACAAATTATACATCTAAAATAACAAACATTTACGAGTACTTCAGATATGTAAATGTTCTAAATGTAATTGTTTTTCCCCCCAATTATCCCAAAATTCCACTTCATTTCTAGTAAGGTAACGGAAACTGTAATAAATCATTCTTAATTTAAATGAAATTTTCCCATTTATTAATCTAGACAAATAAATGTGTTATGATTGATTCATTGACAAAGGCATAGAACTGTGTATTACTAGTAACGTCACACCAACGAAGTAGCGTGTCGCGTTCACGTGAAAGTTTGGTCGCGAAATTCCCTGTTCTAAAACTAAAATAATTTTATTCATCCCGATTTTAATGTAGCAAAACATCCGATTTTTATTACCATACGCGTTTTTTTTTAAGTGTTCCTATGGTTTTCAGTTAGGCCTACATTTTCTAAATTTGCAAGTTGCTTATTACAGCATTTAGGGCGCCCGCTTACTAAGAGCTGTTTTGCACGCTAGAAGCTTAGAAGGAGAGAAGTTTGTAAATGCGACACTGCTGTGGTCTTACGCGTAAGATGCTGGACTCTCGTGCAGTGTTTCCGTCTTGCCACTGGAACTGTGGGACTTTAGCCCTGTAACTTTATTAATTGAAAATCTGCAGCAAAGATTGTTGCAGAACCGTCGGGTAGTTTCGTATCTATCTCGGCAGTGTATTGTGACACAAATGTACACGATAGCGGTTTATAGCTGCGATTAAGGACTCGGCAACAGTATCTATAATAATGGAAATGTGATTTCTATTCGTGGATATGTTCTTTAGAAACAAGTAAAAAAGTTGCACCAAGAACATGTATTTCTAACGTACAACAGTGGTCAACGACGAGGCAAGCGTTCTCCTTGATATCGGTGACAATAAATTTAGTATGCATGTTAAATTAGAACTTATTGCACTAAGAGAAAAAATTGGTTGGTTCAACCAAATATTTGTTTATATATGTGCAACCAACGATGTAGTGTTGTTTTTAACAAATATTTAGTTGATGAACCATTTTTTGTTAGATCAACAAAGCAGTCTTGTTATTTCATAATCTCATTTAGTTTAAATAACTAAACCAGATGTTGAAACAATAATTCAACAAAATCTGGAGTTCAACTTATATATTTGTTTGAATCAACACTACATCGTTGGTTGCACATATACAAACAAATGTTTGGTTGACTCAACAAATTCTTTTTCTCAGTGTGATTTGTGGACATACGCCATTGCTCTTGTTTTGTTGACCAAACTTGTATTGAAAGACAAAGTTACAAAATGCAAAAAACACAAAAACACAGAAAACGCTAGAAAAAAAATCCCAGAGGAACTCCGTCAATTTTTTAAAAAATATGTATATGTATATATTAGCAATAATTCTAAAGATTGAATACAGTCAAGAGTTTGATTAACACCCGAACACAACATACAGACACAAGGAAAAACCAGATTCCCAATATGAGAAAGGATGGAGAAAATACATAAATAGAGGACAGTGTACAACAAATAAAAACAAGAGACAATACAAGTTAATACTAACAAAAAATGCAACGTTTCGGGGATTGAGATGTATCCCCGTCTTAAGGCTGAGACACAGCTGGTCGGAACACCAAGATGCGAATGAAGCTCACTAGAAAATTGGGGCTTAAAATGTTAAATTATATGTATGGTTAGTAAATTAAATCAATAAACGTAAGTAAAATTCCATTGAAAATCTATGCCAAACATAAATCATAGCAGAATTACATAAAAAAGTTACAGAAGGAAGTGAAAAGAAAACAAATATATCGACCATAAAATTGTTTCGCCTTATGCAACATCAAACACGTTATAACTGAGAGACTGTCTAGTAGACAAAAATAGTTCTTTGTCTAGCCAAGCGTAGCAGGCCCTGGCAGGCTGCCTTAGGTCACAGTCACAAACAACAAGCATGCGGAAGAGTGTCTGAAAGTTTCATCGAGAGAAATTAAACGGCCGAGGCACAGTTTGGCTGTAGCGACACTCACACAAGTTGCTAAACCCTGTTAAAACTACGTGCATTATGGTCGATTGTACCTCCGAGTAAAGGTACTTGCTCTCGTACACAAAACTTGCACTAACATAGCTTCATAGTTTTTATTTACGTAATATTTATCAGGATAAAATTCACTAAACACAACACTGAAGAATTTTTGGGGCGACTGAATTGTTGCCCCTTGGAAGGCCAGCCCTTCATGAATCTTCTGTCAGTGGTGCATTTGAAGGAATTGCTACCCCTTAGACATAACCTAATGTAACCTAACAAAATCTAACAAACCCGAAGGGCTGCTCTATCAATTGTTGCCCTGAAACAATCTAGGCAACCTGTAAATACACCAGTGGCTGAAAAATCTTGAAGGTCTGCGACAATTTAGGATTATTAAAGCAGTAAATCAAACATGTTTTCAGAAATTAGAAGGGCTGTCCTTACAATCACTTGACAAATACACCACTGCCAGAAAATCCTGAAGGGGCTTCTCTTATAAAGTGCAACAATTCAGCTCCCCCAATTTTTTTGTGTAAAAATATTTTTTCCCGTGACCAGTTGGATAAACTTGATGGATTGTTGGACGCTGTGTTATATGTGTAAAAACAATTGATTTTTTTGTAGCCGACTCCGTCTCCATTGGTTACAGAGCCACCCAGTCAGTGATTAGCGTGTTTGGTATAGTGTTGGCAAGTTGGACTTTGGCTGACCGAATGTAAATGACCAACAAACATATGTGCAGTGGTTTAAATAAGTAATCTACATATTTCTAGTTTGCCTTGAAAGTCAGCAACTACATAAAAATCTTGAACAGCTATTAAATATTTATAAACATGTTTATTTGTGGCTCAGAGTAATTACAATCTGTAATTGAATTGTGTAATTATAAACGTGATTCAGAATGCTCGATAGTAGGCATATACAAAGATGGGATTGGACGTTCTGGACCTGTGACATAAATGACTGAAAACAGAGATTGAAGTTATCAGAGGGAAATTGCTGTACTGCTAAATTAGTTAATTGGAAACGCATTAACTAACTCGTAGTCCCACTTTCTGCCCAATAAACAGCATCTGGACGAGGTCACAATCTCGTTGCGTAAACTGAGTTAATCTCATTATGTATAATTTGTCCGCTTCGATTAATTCATATTCGTAATGAACATATTTAGCAGTACGTTTATAGCAGACAATTTTCGGTTTTGAAAATCCATTACGTGAAGCATAAAATTTAAAATTGTAACTAGAAATTCTATTAAGTTACTAAATTAGTTTCGTATTAGATGTTTTACTGGTGTGTGTGTGTGTGTGTATATGTATGTATGTGTATATATATATATAATGTGTGTGTGTGGGTGTGTGTGTGGGTGCGTGTGCGAAAGTATACAATGAAGCAACAACTGTATTCTGGGCAAAATAAATGTAAGCAGAAAAATTAAGACTTCAAAGTTACTAAAAATACGGAAGGAAAATAGGACAGAATAATGAGTTACATGAGAAAGGCCAAAATATTTAATTATTTCTCTAGTTAAAATGAAAACAACACAGTGTTGTTTTCTTTATAATTACTTTTAATGTGGAAATATAAAATACGTTTTACGTACGAATATGGTGCAAGAGTGTTGGTCATAAGCCACAACTGGTGTTAGGGCAGAGTTGATCAGCTCTCGTCTTGATGGAAGGTACCTGGACCAGATAAACTATTTTTGATGCAACTGACCTTTCGGTTCCGAAAAATGAGGCTGTTTTCTTGTTAGTAGCCATAACTTTTGTCCGAAAGAAATATAATTTTTGCATGTTCCATTTATTAAAAAAAAAAAAAAAAAAGGAGTTTAAGAGAGAACTAAACTAATATCAATCACATATGCTCATTTGTCTTGATACACCATTTTAACGGACTTTTTTTGTAAAGATTGCTTGAGGAAAGCTAATCTTGTTTGAAAATCATACATTAATGTACAGACATTTCTGACAATGTACCAATTTGTTTGATGTACTCAAGAATATTTATAATTGTGTTATGTAGCTGACGTGGCTTGGCGACCTGTGATTAATTGAATGCCGTTCATTACTAATATTTGTATGAGCTCCTGCGTTGTATTTGAGAATTATTTTTAGGTTTTTATTCTGTATTACATTTTTTGCGTGGTATTATGTATCAGCGTTTGTCTTAAATTGTTTGTCATAAAGTCACATAGTCTTAAATTATTTGGCGAAACATAAAATTATATCGTAGTTACCTGGTATAAAATAATTTGGCATTAAAGTCACCATTAGGCCCACAATTATATGGAGTGAAATTGCAATCCCTTAGTAAACCTTAATGAGGATGGTCGGATGCGACGCTAGTGTTTTACAACTACTCCACCTTTACACGGGCATATTTAGGCAATATGTACTGGTTTAAAATGTGTGGCTTTATTTGCATGGTACCGCATAGCGTCGAACGAAATTGGCCGTTCTCTTCCATGCCACAGCCGCATCTACCGTTGAACGCGAACATTCGAAGGGTGAATTAATTTATTTGTCGAGAAAGTATTATTTTGCGTCCTTTTCTAACAATGACGACTGTCACATACCGTGATATGTATGCTTGGTACTTTTTGTTTGTCGACTGAGACTTCAATCGCAAAAATGACATTGTTTTCAGAAATCCGATCAATGCCTCCTACGAGCGTTTCGCGATCAGCACTTTAGTAATTCGAAATTAAATATGGTTCAGTATAGATACAGTCGTTAGCAACTTCTTCACATTCCTTACAACACGTTGAAATATTAATGCATAGTAACTGAAAACTTAATTCCGGCGTATTCAAGGCATTAGAAAAAGACAAAATTTAATGACGATTTATAGATATACTATAGGTTATAACATTCTAAAATAATTATTACTACCGCTGTAGAAATGAACAAAAACACTGATGTCTGTATAAAAAGCTCCACTGCTTACAAATATCAGTTAACGATCGCAAAATCTTGTTTCTCAGCTTAAAATATGCCGTATGCCTATTATAGTATATACATATTTTGAAATTTAAAGAAGAATGGAAGAAATTTTGTAAATTAATAATTGTTATATATCAAGATTCGTTACGATCTTAATTGTAAATACTAAACTAACGAATATGTTATCGTATATTGTTCACTAAATAAGTTCTAGTTAATTTTCAGTAAACTTAAAACTGCCATTGGCGAGTAACTGCTGTAGGGAGCTGAGGAGAAGCAAGTCATGGCAGAGAGGCAAGGTGATGGTTGGGGCCATACAGACCTCCACTTGTCTCCCCTCCCTGCCCCCTTGACACATTCCTGATTTCTAAGCTTTACCAGGGGCTGCGGTGGCCGAGGGGTCAGACCTCTCACCTCCCACCAAGGCGATCCGGGTTCGATTCCCGGCGGGGTCGGTCCCCGGATGATCTAATGTGGGAATCGTGCCGGACGATGCCGCTGGTCGGTGGGTTTTCTGCTCCATACTCACATAATGTCACCCCTCACCAGTGCTGAAGACCTAGATGTTCGCTCTAAATTTGAATGAGTGAATATTCACTGATTCACGCTAATGGATGGAGCAGTTTCAACTAGTTGAATAAGTGAAAATAATCACAGTTTAATTAGTGAATATTCACTGATTTCGTTTAAGAATGCCAACATCTCACAAATAAATCAGTGAATATTCACAGTTTTTTTTCAGTTGTTTTCAAAAAACAGTTTTCACTTATTGAATCAGTGAAAAATTACTGGGAAATCTGTGGACTTCACTAATTAACTAGTGGAATGTTGGCACTCTTTATCGGAATCTGTGATTAGTCACCCATTTCACAGTGGTTACTCACCGATTCAATTTGTTGAAACTGCTCCATCCATCGGCGTGAATCAGTGAATATTCACTAATTCATATTTAGAGTGCACCCCTCACCAGCGCTGAAGACCTAGATGTTGAATGCTGATCAACGTCTCTTCACTTCAGCAACTTGTATGTATTTGATTGCAGAGGGGCAGAGGGACGTGGAGGTAGAGAGGGCGGATATGATTGGCCGGCGGAGGACGCCTCACTGAGGCACGGCAACAGCTGAGACAGGCGTGCTGCTGGCGGCTGTGATGTGAGTGGTCCAAGGGGGACGGCTCCCGGGCCCCAGGGCGGCCACGCAAGGGGTTTGGCACGGAGGGTCTGAAGAGCGCGTTGGCCCGACTGCGCCAGCGGACAGCGAGCCCCGGGGCGCAACCTGACAGCAGTTCGACTCGCGCGCTCCAGGTCAGTACCTATACCAACAGATTATGATATATCGCGAAAATGCTTTGTGCCAACATGTCCTTGAAAACATTGCAGCTTCTTGCAGCGAGCATGATGACGTCTGAAACATCGTGTCACTCTGCGGACCGATAACAGGCATAAAATATTATTGGCTCAGTCAAATAAGGCAACAGCTTCAAGTACAATCGATAGCCAGTAATCTTTTGTTAAGCTGAACGTGCGTTGAAATCCAGCAAACAGTCAAGTTTTCCCGCGATAAACCATCACCTCTACCTATTCCTGCCACTTGTATTCCTTATTGTCACTAGATACAGTGGAACAACGCGGGAAACGTTGACTGTTTGCAAGGCTCTAACGTGCTGTGTATAACACTGAAAGTTTTGTATCGATATTGATTATTGTTAGTGGCCCGGGCACAGACTAAATAGTAATACAGACGTGAAATGACGTGGCGGCTCGTTTGATATTGGCGAACCTGGCCGCTTATTGGCTGCTCGAGGCTGTTGATATCAGCCCCGTGTATGTTTGGCTCCTGCATGTTACTGCAGGTTTCCTATTGGCCTGGCTGCCGGGCTAGCAGAACCGCTGCCTTACGCTGATTGGCAGTATGTGTTTTCGACATGTTGCTTGTCAGGGAAGCCATTTTGCTGTTGTGCGTGTGACTGAGTTCGCCGTTGTACTGGCCATTTCACTTCTGTATACATAGCTATTCTGTGGCCTTGGTACAAGCTAGAATTCGTGCCACTTTCGCAATTGGCCCGTGAGTTATTTGACACTTCCCGGAAGTCGCTTACCTAATAGGGAAGAAGCAACTAAAAGCAGACCCATGCCACATAACAGTTAGGAATACAGAAGTGAAATAGCCGGCAGGCCAGCGAACTCAGTCACACACGCCAGCAAAATGGCTTTCCTGGCCAGCAACATGGCGGAAACACCTACCACCAATCAGCGTGAGGCAGCTGCTCTGATAACCGGCAGCCAGTCCAATAGGAAACCTGCAGTAACGTGCAGGATCCAAACATACACGGGGCTGGTATCAACAACCTCGGGCAGCCAATAAGCGGCCAAGTTCGCCCGTGTCAAAGGAGCCGCCACGTCATTTCACGTCTGTATTACTACTTAGTCTGTGCCCATGTCACTGTGTCAGTGAGCTGTCAGTGAGCAGATAATGTGTGCTAGAATACACAGGTATTCTTGGATTCTAACCTACAGGTCAGTGAAACCACTAATTTTTCTGGCCTCTTTAACTATTGCTAGATGTGCGTGAATTTTGCGGCTTCGTCTGGCAGCAGCCTAGATTTATAAGTCATATACACGCACTGGTCTCAATCGCTTATCCATAGGGACAGGAAAATTTCGCGAATTCAGTGACTTACATGTTAGAATCAACTATCCTATGCTTACTCAAGCGCCGACTATTTGTCCACTAGCTGCTACTCAGTGAAACAACAGCAATGAACGAATAGAAAAGGCTTGAGTATGCATAGGACAATGGATTCCAGCATACGGCTATTTGAATCAGCAAAATTTCCCTGTTTCTGCTTATCCGTTGATATCTAACTCTACAAGCGGATAGCACGAGATAACAATATGGTTAGTGATGGCTATTTATCGCGGCAAAAGTTGACTCTTTGCTAGTCTTCAGTGACGCTTTTCTTTCGTTACTGGTGGGTTCCTATTTGACTGGGCCAGTTATAAATCTGGCGCGATACGACAGAACGTCTTGTCGGTATAGACCGTGCCACACAGCCATCATAGTCCAATCACATAAGACGTAGGAAGCTACATTGATTTGGAGTATACGCTGGCAGAAAAGTTTCTTGAGATTTTCCACCGTCTCTGAAAGTGACATTCAAAATTCGCGTTATTTTCTGACAGCTGACTAGACGCCAAGTGACTATAGGCTCGTTCGACGTCTCCCGCTGGCCGATATTGTCGTGACTTGCCGCGGAGAATACTTACACGGTAGAGAGGCCAATATCTGTAAAGACGTAACTAGAGACCGGAAAAATTCACGTGTTACTGACCTGTTGGCTAGCCTTCTAGAATATTTGCTAACTCAAGTAGAGAGAAGATGCTCATTAGCTGCTTGCGGTTAAAGTGATACGTGTCTGTATGTTACATTTCCATTATTGGCTCAGAGACATCCAGGAAGTGTCAAATAAGTCAAAGGCCAATTGCGAAAGTTACACAAACTTACAGTTGTTGCAATTCTAGCTCGTGCCCAAATGAAAACACGAATATTTCAGGTCTCTAGACGTAACACACGTAAATGAAAACACATTCAAGTCCGTAGCCAATTGAAACGCAGATTATGCTCTGTTATGTATAGGAAAGTGACATTTAGTCTGCTACCAATTGATAACGCGAATTTTGCATGTCTCTATGAATTACTTCTTTATATACTATTGTTAGAGATGATGGTATATCGCGAAAATGTTTTGTGTCAACATATCCTTCAAAACACTGTAGTTACTTGTCCCATGTATTATTGGATGATACACACCTGACACAACGTAGCTGTCTGCAGACCAATAATAGGCAACACATTTTACAATAGCGATATTCTTATTGGCCCAGTAAAATAGGGTAACAGCTCCACGTACAAGCGAAAGCCAGTAATGTTTTCATAAGCTGAAGGCGCGTTGAAACCCAGCAAACAGTCAAGTTTTCCCGAGATAAATCATCATCTCTAACTATTGTGGTAGTCAAAGGCATGTCAAGATAGCCGTTCTCCCATCACAGAAATGACAGTGAAGTATACGGTAGTAGAGTCTAACCTTACCTTAAAATGTACCCGCGAATTTGACGTACCTCTTGCTGTCGTTTTTCGAAGCATTGCTCCTTCGTCAGCATTCCCAGTTAGCACTGCAGCCTACAACTTGAACACAGAACGAGAGTGATTCATCCGAAAACTGTTCACACGTGTCACAAATTGTATAAGTAGTATAAAGGTACTTAAGTTTATTGAAAACTACGTTGAATTCAAATATTTCCGCTATTTTCCAGTGTCTCTAATGATTGTGGTTAGAGAGGGTGGTAATGCCGCAAATGTATGATGTCAAAGCAGTCCGCAAAACACCGCATCTTGTAAGTGGGGTTTACAACTCGTCGACAGCGAGGACATTAGAGACTGTGGCACATAACCCGACATAACGTCGGTAACTGGGAGAGGATTCGGTCATGACCTTTGTTAAGAGGCCGTTCCAGTGTTCTAGGCGCAAGTATGTTACCCGCACTAACACGTTGTATACCGAGGCTAATATTACTATCATTAAAACAATAAGAGCATTATACGTATCAACATTATTTTCGCGGTTTACAAAGACACAGTCGTTCTTATTTTAGCTGCGTTAAGCAAACTTAAGTTAACAAACGGTTACGTTATCAACGTAAAAGAAAAAAGTCGTTTTGTAAAAGTTGTGGTTAACCATGATTTACTCTTGACTTCAGCGAATAGCAGTAAAAATAAAACGGCTGCGTCTTTGATAATTTGCGAAGATAATGTTGATGTATGTAATACTCTTATTACTATAGCGACAGTAAGATTTGCCTTGATTTATAAGAGGGTTAATGCAGGCGCATCTTAACATTGGAACGGCCTCTTAAAAGGAAGCCTCCCATCATTCGTCAGGAGCGATTTAAATTAAACCCTGGTAAACTGAAATCAGAATGGCCGGAACCGGGGATCGAACCCATGTTCTACCAAATGCGAGTCTAAAGTGATACCATTGCACCCCCTTCCTCCGCAACTTGCTGAGTCTGCTATGACTGAATGACCACCATTTGACATGCATGGTAGGAAATTTTCCAGACGAATAACAAACGTTCAGTAGTGGTGTGCCAGAATTATGATTGACCCAGTCAAATGGGAAACCATTAAAAATGAAAAACGGTTGCCGTGAATACATAGGCAAACAGTAAAATTCTATCGCAGTAAGTCACTCCATGAGTAATGACTCGGAAAATTTACGGGTATCAATTGCCAGTAGTTAGTGCGCATTTTCGTTACAAAGGTATTATTTTCTTTCTTTTCACTTATTTTGGCTCACTTATACTACAAAATGTACAACCTCAGCTTTCATTTTCGTGAAATCATAATTTTAAAATCACATAAATTAGTAACTGTTGATCCGGAATATACACCCCCGTATAAAGATAAAAAGCGCATCTTGAGACAACCACAAATGAAAATGAATTTAGCATAAAAGATAAAATAGTCTTATCCACAAATTTACTTAGTTAAAAAGTGCAGATCAAAACCAAATATCGAATTTACAAATTAGTTAAGTTAAATCTGAAAAAAAGATCCGTTTATTGAAATATTAATAAAAAAAACTGTAAATTAGTTTCGACCGATTATGAAAAATCGTACGAGTAGACGTCATGCTTTTTGACTAGATGCCGAGACATTGGTGCATCGTGATAAACTAGTGCTTTGCCACTTCTTTACTATTGGTTCAGAGTCCTGTATAACAGTAAGTGAATATAAATTCACCTGCCAACAACGCAATAAAGTGATGTTACGTACAGGTGTTACAATTTTAGCTCATCACCGAAATAACTCGCCAATTACCGGGTATCATTGTTAGAGGTACGTAAATTTCGCAGACACATTCCAGGTCAAGTTGAACGCCAATTATGTATACTTCATTGTCATGTCTGTGACTTGCTGGCGGCTGTTACGAAACGCATTTGACTACTGCCAGCCAGTAGTAACTAAGGAAATAATGCGAAGTGCTATCGCTTGCTACCTGCTTGTACGGTTATAAGCCAATAGACAATAGATTGTGGTCAGCGGGTGTATAGGACTGACAAGTCTAGGCTGCTGCCAGGTGAATCCGCGAAATTGACGTACCTCTAATTATTGTGAATGTGGTTGTTGATGTTGGTTTTCTAACCAACTTAAGGGATCGTCAGAAGAAAATTAAATGAGAGGAAAACTAAACAATAGCTTGCACCCATCACGTTAATTATTTATCAGGCATTCGTTATTCACGTGTTCCCATTTGACTGAGCTTGCAAGAGTTCTGTTGGACCGAAATGGAACGATTGCTTACGTCGACTAGTCAGTTCCCAATGCATGATGTAAGTTATTTGTGACTTATTTGGTTCTTTAAAATATTACATTGCTTGCCAGTGACTGGTTGGTTCAAATATTACTAAACTCGTGGTCCATCGTGCAATAATCATGAAACGCAACTACGTCGCAAATGAAGCGCACACCAAACTATTTTACGAATAAAACAACTGAACTCATAAACTAATTCGTCACCGAAAGGGAACCATACAATTAATTTTAACACTGAGCAGTTTTACTAAGGTGTCCAGGAATAAAACACGTAATATATATATTTTTTTAAATTGATACCTAGTCATGCCGTTAGTATAAAAATGTTTCAAGAGAACTTCAAAATTTTTTTTCTGAACCTATTCGCTTAGCTTTAACTGGGAGTGCTTAAGCTCAAACTAGCGTTCGACTATTTTATGCTCTCTCACATAATTCTCGTGTGCGAAAATTTTGTAATAACCTACGCAGTTCTGCTTTTCACGTTTTTCCCGACATATTAGGAACTAAAGTTGTAAATATCATTTCGGAACCACTTGTATGCTCAGACTTCCCGAACCCATGCTGCTACATAGGCTACACACACGACTTCATTGTGTCAATATGTTGTCGGTGTGAATTCGCAAGAACTCTTTCCTTGAGCATTAGCTTATTCAGCGCTTCATTGCAGTATTCACACAGAAAACTACTTGTCAAGAGTATATTTAACGCACATATTCTTTACACATGTGAAACAACATTTTCAAGTATTAATAATAATATTATCGCCTTTAGATTGTCATGTCACGTCACCAGGTCGTTTTACTGAGCGTGCGAGTGTTATACATGATACAAGAACCAGGTGCAGAATATTGCATCTTCTGAGTGCTTTTTAAATTATACTAATTTCTTATGTTTTAAAATTAGTGTCCTCGTTGAAAGCGTTTTTTTAAATGGCATACAACTGGATGTTAGCAACAAAATTTCTAAGCTCTTTAAAATGAGCTAGGACGTTTAAAATTTTTATATTTACGTGTTCATTGTTCAGAGAGTTTACAGCTGGAAAATATGAAGTAGAGAAAATAAAGCGTCATCCTCGAGTCTTTTACTTTGTTAATTTTGAAATATCAAAGAGAAAATATTGCCAGGCGGTTGTTATATTGATTTACGAAATGAACTAAATATTTACATAAAACAATTATTTAGTGACCCGTAAAAGTACCATCAGGTTATCTGAATGTGCCATATTCATCTAGCTATTAATACATGAAGCACCCGCATTGCCGTTTATATTTCCCGCGTGCGGACTGAAGCATTTATGAGCCTGTGTGTACAGACGCGATCTCGGGGTTGCTGCATTTGCGTGTCTCATAATTTCTCATCTGATTTTGTGATGATTCAATTATATACCATTATGTTATGATTAAAGTTCCCCTTTACAGCCATCACATGTTGGACGTCGTTTTGTGCCATGACTCTTTTAAGTGAGTGGCTATGAAACGTGAACCAATTGTTGTTTTGTTGTAGCACACTGGTATATTTTACTTAGTAAATGCCGGCCTTTTAATTTTCATACATTTTCAAAGCTAATTCGTTTACGTTGCCAAACGTAACTTGTGGCTATAGCTTACCACCGAGGGATGCCGACGTCATATATAATCTGAAACGATAATTCACGCGGAAGACCGCACTGCATCTGTGCAGGTGCACGTTTGTGAAGAACATTTTTTTTTTTCAAGAGAAAAAAAAAAGCTGACACGGTCTGTCATAAGCGCACACAGTTGTTTGGGAAAAATTTGCTGTGATCGTGTCTATGCGAAGCTATGTTATTCTTAACGTAAGGATTGTGCAAAGGCACTTATTTCTTATTAATTAAAACGCACGGAAAATTATTTTAATCAATGATCACGTGGCGTTGACGTTGTTCCCCGCGATTTCTTAACCAACGCGAAACACATTTGGTGTCGATTTGCGCTTTTTTTCAGTACTTCATTCTGACTGAATCACGCCAGGGATGCAGAACAGAAAAAAAACTACTTTGTTAAAATTAATAGACGATATTATCTGTGAAGTAACTAAACCTACTTTTGTTGACCATCTTGGTAGAATTAGAATAGGTCGACTGGAACATTGCACAGTGTTTCATAAGAAGTAAGTTTCTTTATGTAATGTAGGCACTGAAACTAAATTTTAAATAAAATATGTGAATTACTCAATTTGGTTAATTAACTAGTCAATTACTTATGTGCTTCTGTTACACCACAGTCACTGACTAAGCATGTTATGAATTTTACATAAATGAGGAAAGTTTAATTTTTTCAGTACAAAAACCATGAACTCTAAATAACCACTCCAACAGAAAACGTAATGGTTGCATTAAAGCTGAAAGGTTTCAAGTGGTTAAACACGTCACAGACTTGAGCTTGATCTCTTTCTATTTATGGACGTGGAAATCAGACAGGATTGCAATGACGTTACGGTCATCAGAATTTCATTCATCGAGTTTTAGTGCTAGGCCTTTTATTTTATCATCTGCAGTTTACAACGGTTTTCAAAAATACTTAATTTTGTCTTACATTAATGCATGATATTTTCCTTCAATAATTTGAGTACTTAAATAAACCCCTCCTACAATATGGTCAGAAGGGCTGTTTCAAATTAGAACTGTCTGGGCTATTTTAGGAAATACTGCCTAATCAGTTCGTGCTAGGTTTTTTCAAGGCATTATTCATAGCTGTTTATCTTACCGTACGTAAACACTTGTTTAACTTCGCTTAGCTATTTTTGTAACTTTTAAATTGAGTTTTTCATTTGGCAAAATGATATATATAGACACACATACAAAGCAATTTTGTTGTAAAAGGTCATAATATTACAAAAATATATTTGACAAAAATTACATTCAAAATCAGTATTAATGTCATTGTGGCCAAAATAATTTTTAGACCTCTTTTAAGGTACAGTTCAAAACCTAAACTTTTTTTTTAGTAGTTTAATGTGGCCCCTTTCTTTGACCTTTTTTTTACTTGTAAAGTTATATATTAGTGTTTTTTTACTCGAAGTTGAAGCATCTGTAATATTATTTGAACTAGAATATAAATTTACATATTTTGTACTCTGAGTAAATTTTGTAAATAAACAGATCACCCATATTTTCGCCATATTGTTGGGATAGGAAATTTTAACGGTTTAAAAAAAAGCAGGCGAAGAAAGAAGGCACGAAAAAATTATTGTGAGCCCAAGGGCGGTTGTCTGCGTGACGACCAATTTTAATTATCTTACATTTACTATCAGACATGTGTAACAACTACATAAAACCGTTAAATGCTAGTAACTAATTTTGGTAGGACGTATAGACTTTGTTGCACTTATTTGGTTTTATGAAACCCACATGACAATTTAAATAATTCTCACCAGCTTCTGACAGATTTAATTTGATAGAAGTTAAGATCCCGTGTCACTTATGATGAAATTTTCTTAAATCCTTATGACGGCCCTATTTTATTGATACTTATATATATATATATATATATATATATATATATATATATATATATATATATATATATATATATATATATATATATATATATATATATATATATATATATATA